>JAQIWC010000359.1:0-10261 GCA_034694605.1 Folsomia penicula | reverse complement strand
TTTCCCCTTCATTTTAATTACCGTAACTGATTTTGCAACCACCACACTTAAATAAAATATGAAAGGGCTTTATGCCTTGGAGGACCTTCTTATGCTAATTTTTTTCAATAACTCAAATAACTCTTAATTATTGTTAAGTATGGAAATGCATGCTTAGACCTTGCATGTGAACTTTATTTATGTGCGATACCACATGCACATACATGTACATAGCTAGGTTGAATTTAGTTGATATAAAAGATACTTATGTGACCCAAGTTCATTCTTATAAATGTAATAAAAATAACAAATGACATGAATATGACGAGAACATGACCAAGCGAAGGGGTTTGCTTGTACATTGGGAAATAATTTTTTCAGTTTGCAGTCACAAATGTTATCCCACAGCATACATTTCTCACATTAATTGATGTGATTGAGATTGTTCTGCTTTGTCTGCTACAGAAACAGAATAATGCCTTGAACATCTAATATTCTACACAAATTCCTGTTAGGCATATGAGGATATGCTATATTAATGCACCATATAGCAAAATTATTTAGGAGTAATCAGTGCCTAACACTCGCTAGTAATGTAATCATCATGCCATTATGAAGTTTTTTGAGTTGTTTTAGTTTTTAGCCTGATTTTTACTTTCAGCCTGATTACACAAAGGATTCTGAGCCTGTTGTTGTGAACCATCAGATACGTGTAGCACCCAATCCACCAATAAGTAGATTCATAAACTCGTAGCAGGAATTGAAGTGGTATTAATGCATTTTTATAGAATTGTTGGATGTTACGTTATGCGGATTTGACACGGATACGCATAGTATTCGTAGTAGGGAGCAACGAGTCTGCTTTATTTTATGGCAAAAAGTACATCCGGAAGAGAGAGCGTGGTATATTCAGTGACTTTTTGTTATTGTAGAATGTGTGTATTTTACACTCTGTTGATTAGGTTTAGTTAGCTGGGTTGGTTGGTGCTGTGGTTTTCTTTGGCTTAGGTTGAATAATAACAAGGGAGGAATTTTACGTTAGATTTTAAGGAACTTTGGCGTAGTATTGTAGGATTTGTGTGTGTTAAATTGCAGGCCGGCTTAAAACTAGTGGTGGTGGTTGTATCATCACGCCCAATTCAATGCGAAACAAATCCCATTTCATTGCCTAATTTACAACAGATAATGACTTAATAATAAAATGAATTTGGTAGAAAAGAGTGAAGAACTAACTCAAGTAAAAGGATGTATAGAGGCAGGTAGCAGTACATTTTATGGTGCAATTTATTTAATGTAATCACATTAAAAAGATTGCAGCTAACTGCAATTGCCATGAAACATGGATGGATTCTTGAATTCATGCTTACTTTCAGGGCATGTGTACGTGTAAAGATAGGGTCATAAATTTGCAAAGTATATAATAATAAGCTACCAAGTCTTGTGTTATTATCATGACATTTCAAAGTTGATGATATACTTAATTGTGACGTTATTTTGATTTTTTGTCTTTGTTTTATAAAAATAGGTCAAGGAAAAGACGACCCAGTTCCGGAAGTCTTTTTCAGCCGGTCATGCTCCAGAACGCCAATAATGTTGGAGGTGGGGGTGGGGGTGCAGGGGATGGAGAGATGGCTGACGAGTGTGCTGCTGCTTTGGTATTGATGAGTCTCTCTGGCAGCCCCAAGTCTCCACACTGGGTGGACAACAATGGTGAGTTTCAATTCATGTTGAGCATTTATTTAGCAGTCTTTATTTTGAACAAAAGGATTGATGGATTGGAAGGAGGAGAGCTCAATTCAGCAAGGCATTTAAATTTTAAATCCAATATTTGTAGAACTGTTTATTTTTTGTTGAATCTCATCACCATTACTCGTGCCGGTAGGTACTAATTGATGGGAGTATGGCACAATTTTTACAGTGTTGTGTATGGTTTTGACTAGCAGCATCGTCTCAGGTGTATACAAGTACCTACCTACATACCAAATAAATTACAGAAAAAATGCTCCTGGTTGGGGTTATGGTTATGTGTAGCTCTTAAAAAATGGACGATCGTCAATCTTCACCTTGAGCCTTGAACAAGTCGTCTCGTTCATAAACTTGTGAGGTGCCAATACAATATTTTATTGTGGATACTACAATCCCATGACACGCATTCATGCCACATGCAACCATGATGGTACACTCAAACCAAGCCCAGACAAACAATGGCCAAGATTCCCTTCCCAATCCGTGTTAAGGTAGCTCAAGGATCAATCAAGTTGAGATGAATTGTGCAGGGTTGTCTTTGATACAAAAGGCATGCGAACGAGTATTTATTTCACATTTCAGCATATCAGAGTAGTGCTGCTGCAAGATGGATTTGGATGGCATTGAAAGTTTTTACTCTTTTAATAAGCAGTGTTACGAGATAATTCTAATCGCATCTCCTTTTTTTCATCATCTCAGAAGCAGGATCAAAATCAGGGATGAAAAGTTGCATAACTTGGTTCAGCTAACAAGACAAAAAGTGAATTCTGAGCTAAATTAAAAGATTAAAGGATTTCATCCGTGATGCTTTGTTTGATACATCAACGGCAACAAATTTGATGGTCTCCCACGGTGAAGAGGTGTAGGTGTGGCATCAATCAGATTATAGGCAAGCATGCGGGGGATTTTTTTGCAGAGCTGCATTATAATTTTCAATGCCAATTGAAGGAAGGGTGTCAAAAAAAGAAGCTAAGAAATAAGGATGATATGAATCTGGTTAGTACATCCCTGGGTGGTTAATCATTCATCCAGTTCTGTTGGGGATGTTGGTGATGATCTTTCACATCCAAGTTCAAAGTTACACACCTTTTATTTCATCACAAAGTTTAACGATAAGAGCCAAAGAATTGGCATAAGTCGACAGCTTTCATATAAAGATTGGCAAATGTAATGCATTTCACGTCAAGTTGAGTTGAGTTGAGTCGAACCAACTCGACCAGCCAGCTTGGCAGCAGTTTAACACTATAACTGTCACTCAATCAGTAATAAAGTCGTCACTAATTGTAAGGATGAGAGCTGACATGATGAACCGAGCTTCCATATTTTATTACCAGGGATAAATAAAGTGTAATATGTGCAATGAGCCTGGTGTCATTGGATATAACCTTGCGTTGAACTTTTGCAATTCAAGGACTAATAAAAATGCATCAATTCTTTCATTTTGAATGAACTTTGATACACGTCAGTCAGTGCACCCATCTCGTCAAGTGTTAACAAATAAAATAAATAAATGAGAGCAATGTGACCGACCTGTATTAAGTCAACAACCAACCATTCTGATAACATCTCGTGTGGAACGTGCCAAGGGATTGGCACGGATGAAAATTGGTAGAGTGGGAGAAAAGATTTCCCCTTTAATAATCTATTTTATCTGTAAATTTGGACATAATCTCCGTTTCATTACGCAAAAGCAACCCGGGATGATACTGCAAATAGTGCAAAGTGCATCATTAGAAGTCAAACATGATCATGAAGCCGATTCATGCTCAGAGGTTGACGGCTGCTTGCATAACTTTGTTATTTGTCAGGCAGAGGGTTTGAACAAGGTTTTTAGAAATCTCTGCATCTGCATCTGCAGCCAAGAACAGCACTATATTTACTCTTACGTAGGTATGTTTGTACCTCGTATGTATTTAGTCAGAGAGTGCAAGTCACGTTGCATATTCCTCCTGTCGTTGATCGATGCACTCTCGGGGATCAGAGGAGAGAAAACCTTGTCCATGAGATATGTATTCGTATTTAGAATGCATTTTTTGCAAACGTGCCACATTGGTTTGACACTCGTGCCGTGCCGTGCTTTGAACTCGAGTTGGGATTTATCAGAGAGAGAGTGCAAGGTCGTTTTACCCAGTTGTTAGGTAGTTGATGTAGCTGAGGGTTGGTTATGCATGCATGTACATTGCACCGGAATGTAGAGTACCTACCTGTCGTGATGTCACAGAGTTATTTTAGGGCTAAAAATACTCAAACTGCCAAAAACACCTACTTTAAGAAGCATCACGTTTTTCCTGTTTCCTACTTGTGGACCGGATGGCCTTCTTAACTGCAACGGCTCAATAAACTCTGGTCAAGGATGCAGGCAGAAGTGGATGCATGTTCAATTCAGTCACTTGACTATTTTTAACAGGATTTTCTCAACATTGAACAAAGGGTTGCATATGCATCTTCTGGAATGGGATTCAAAATTTAATTCAAACATTTTGTTAATTTGCTTAACAATAGCACCCATTTTATTGAAAGTTTGGCTTTCATTGCTTGCATGGATGTGATTAAATACGAGTTTGATTTGATTGCCTTTATGGATGAGAGAGAGATCCACCTTAATATCGGGCACACATGAAATGAAAATGTGAACACCTGCCATTTTCTCCACAGCTCATTCTCCTGTTATCTCAATCAAATACAAAATTGTTATATTTATAAAGTAATCGATAATCGTCCGTCTTGTCTTACTCCCATTTATGTAGTTTGGCTTGAAAATAGTATTTTGCAACTGTGAGGAAAGCACAAGCTTAACGCGAATCGACTTTCTTGGAAACATGCTTTAAAACCATTTGTGGTTTGCAGAATTTGGTATTTTTCTGTGTAAAGTTTACTATGCATGTATCAAGAAACCAGTAGATTCTGTTGATGAATAATCGTCAGATTGATTTATACTTCTTTGAATTCTTAAAAAAATGCGCATACTTCATCCCAACATCGTATTTAAAAATAAGTAAATTCCCCAGAATTGTTGTTGTTTTTGAGATGATTTCGTTACATAATGGCAAGAATCTGTTTACTCTTTCTTCCGTCCTTTGGTTCCAAAATGATGATGGGCCTTCCACGGCGCAAAAACACCGAGTCATCATCCACCATAGATAAGCGAGTATTGAATTGAATTGTGTACTGGCATCATTATTTAGCAGACAATGAAAATGATTAAAATACGTAACCATTACCCACTGCATATCATCAGTCAGAGAACAGTGTTATATTTATGTAACGTAACATGATGACGCAGTTGATGGTGGTGGTGATCGTGGTGGAAAGCCTTGTTTTAAAAAGTGCCGAGTTTCTGGAGCTGGGTTTAATGCGCACCGACAAGTTGTCTGTTGATTTCGCGAGCATATATATTTTTCCTGTTATGCAAACACTTGCGCATTGCCAACAAACTATTTGCACAAAATACCGGCCGGCTTGTGGTAGTGTGGCTGTGATGCGATGGTGCACACGCGATGAGGATGATCTAATCCTTTTCCATTCCATTCTGTGTTCCTATTACAATTCCTCAATGAATCAACGCAATTGCTTTGCCTTGGGACAGCGTCATATCTTCCTTACGATGTATTATTTATGGATGGGTTGATGTAAATCAAAGGAGGAACAAGTGCTGCTTGCTTGAGTCACAAAAAGTGGTATCGACATCGACTGCTGAGCTGAGCTGAGCTGAGCTGCTGTTTCATAAGACACAAAAAAGTATCTGGCATAGTTAGTTGCAATGAATACTAAGGAACGTGGGCTCAGCATGAATTTAATTATGCGCAGAAATCTTTGTGAGCCTATATTGATGAGAAGATAGGCTCGTGTTTGTAGTTAGATGGATTGGCATTTAAAAAAAATTTGTGCAAGGTTACTTGAATTGGTGATGCGAAATGAAAATGCGAATGCGGTAGTGGTACCAAACCAAACACGAGGCGAGAGAGAGAGGTCTGTTGGTCACTGGGGAATGCATAGTAATGACTCCATACACACATGAAATTAAATGCCATTCATACATATGGATGGATGTATCCCCTTCTACTCATTCCTACAAGAAAAGCTTTGGGAAGATATCTCTTCTAGAAGTATCACTTCTCTGACTCCAAGGAAAAAAACAAAGAAAAATGACAAAAAATGGAGGTTGGGTTCACTTTGCATCACTTTACATTTGCCGAGATGATGATGATCAACTTGTGTTATTGTTACATCCATTACACTGCGCCTTGCAGTTTGGATTTTGATTTGTTGGCCTGGTGTCGTAAGGTGTAGTCTCTGCTTCGGCTTACTTTAGCCTTTAAATCCGCCATCTATAATAGCCCAAGTATTGATCCGTGTTACACACACACAACAATTCCCTAGGATAAGAGAACTAACACATGCAAAAAAGTTTGCTTGGAGGTGGAATGATACGAGCCGTATGAAATAATGGGCTTGTGGAAAAGTAAGCAACCTTGTAGCTAAACCTTGAAACGTCCTGGCTGGCATAGACTCAGAATTGGATTGCTTGCTTAAGCTTTTGTAGTGGAAATAAGTTAGCACATACATATATCCACGAGCTCGTGTATGTAGTAAAAATTGTTTAGCTCGTTAGTTTGGTCGTGGTGGAGGAATAGTAGAGAATGGAAAATTAGTAATCCAAACACTATCAGCTCATTTACGTGCATTGTGTTAAATATGTGTCGAATATATTTCACTCGCTTCCGCTATCTCTCAAGCAACTTTCCTGTATAATATGGATGGCAAGGCACTTCATGTACCCACTCCATGCTTAAGTAGGTACACTTGTATTTATTTAATGTATGATGGTGTCGAAGCAAGGAACGCGTAACATTTATCACTCACTGCCCACATTATTAAGGATGACAATATTTTTATCGAGATTTCTTTCCTTGGAGAATTGCTTGCTTGCTTTTGCATTCAAAGCACTGTTTGCAGAGTGTCAACATTAGTTGATGAGCTTGGAGAGGTCCCATTTCATTTCTATTTATCAACATCACTTACAATCGACATTTTTGTAAATAATATTACACATGCGGAATCGCAGCACATCACAACTCACTCTCTGGCACCAGGCCGAATACACATTAGATTTTTTGAGACGACTCCAACTTGTCCAAATATTGCTAGCTCAGGCACACCCATCCTCGCAGAGAGGAGTATAATGATCATGGTGTACATAATGAGAAAATGAGATGATGATACCACTAAATTTTAATATTTTTTTCATCTTTGAGCCCAATACCAAATAAAATCCGTTACAACCTCATTGGCAGTCAGACAATATTGTAATATTTGTAATAATAATTTCTTAGCCTTGGATAAAGAAGTTAAGAACGTGTGGAAATGTGCATGTTGAGTGGAATAGTTTGATTGCATTGTCAACATGTTTATATTGATTATACGCTGTCGAATTTGGATTGGTCAATTTAAATCTAAATATTGATCAACACTAAAATGGGGATTAAGATTAGGACATTTTATGTAACAAAGGAAAGGAAAACTTGACGGAATGATTTATGCCATCCTCACATTTCGACTAATCGTCATTAGAGTTCACACAGTTCGTGTCTTGCAGGAAGGTCGGAGGGTTAGAATGATTGCCAATAGAATTCTTTTCCTTTATCTTTAGAGTGATGCTCGCTCTGTTGGTTGCAGTTTAGTTGACAAATATCCTTTCCGATGAATGACTGTACTTGAATTTTAAATGTTGTTGCCTTCCAAATGACAATTCTTTTATATTTACAATTATGTAGATAGTTGCCTTCATTGTACTGCATCTCTACAGTAGTTGATAATCTGCAACACTTCAATTTAGGCATGAACTTCTTAACAATGAATCACAACACAAGATTGAAAGAATACATGAAATGAATGAATGTAAAAATGAGAGAAATGTACATTGGTGGAATATTGGAATAAAGTTTCTCACATTAATTCAACATCATATTCTGAAGCATTTCATTTGGATGAGGTGATAGACCAAATTATAAATGTACTTTGGAAAGATAAATTACTGTATTCATCCTTGAATACAGTGCACAAGTGACTCTTGCTGAAAATGTGAATTAAAAGTTGCTTTTTTCTGCATCAGACGCAATAGGATTACACGTATCGCCACTCTACACCAACAAAAAACGGAAAGTCCAGGAAAACACACATGAGTCAAATAAATCTTAAATTTGTTCTTTTGCCCTTGGTTTGTTGGACGATGTTTTCAATTCATTATATATAATTTTGAGAGTGCAACGCAAGTTTTTACTTGGAATTTTAGACGACTAGTTTTATTTTATTTCAATTTAGTTTATGCATGCATGTAACCGCACCTGGATCAAATTAAATGAGATGGTGAACATAAAAAAAATATTTGATTCCAGTTGCAAAATGTATCCCATTGTTACTTTTACATAACCTGGGTTTTGCAAGCAACGGTACAATTAAGACTCGGCAACCTAACCGGCATTCACGTTACACGTTACATAAACTCATAATCATGCAACCTTGCGACAATCTCCATTAGCAGAAAGCCTTACCTTCCTGATACTCATTTTTTGTGGCTTGGTCATTTACATGCAAAGTTGCGAACAAAACCTCCAGCGAGGTTACATGAGATGAGATGAAATGGGTGTGTGATTTTTATGTTTGTGCAACAATGGAGTGAGTTGATTTGCTTTGGTTTGGTGGCTATTTAAATGTACAGACTGTGGCTTCCGCCTATTGTACGGCAAGACTCGCTTGCTTCTGAATTTTAGTTAGAACAATCATTGCATTACATCCATCCATCCATCCACAGGGCGAGAAGAGCTGAGCTAATCCAAAATCAGAGTTGGACTTGTCCTTGTACCCTTTTTAATCACATGCACACACAACAGCTCAAATCCTGATCCCAATTTGCAGTTCTAGCCGAAGCGTCTCTCTCTCTCTATCCTTTTTTGATTTCTGCATGACTTTTTATTTTATTTCATGATGAAGAGCACACTCCTCAACAGAACCCATTGAAATTTTAGCAGAATAAATGATGAGCTTAATGAAGCCAATTCAGTGGAACATAACTTTGGCATGGACATAGCCCTGCATTTTATTATCAACATCCAACAAACGCAGTCAAACGGCTAAAGCAGCATTAACTCACTTTTTATTTTATTTTATGATGAGCTCCACCTCCTTCTCAATCTACATACACAACCGAGTGGGTGAAATCTACTGCAAAAAATAACTACTCCATAATTATCTATCATCTTATTGTAGAGTGAACAACAGCATTTTTATGTAGCGATGCAGGCAGAGCCCCGGCCGGCATTTTTATCTCATTCTTCCTCGTAGACTCCTCTAAATTTGCCATGATTCCATCATCCATCCCAGTGAATTTTTGGTACATGCTTAACCTCATCCCTAATCTGCCTCTGACTTGTGCAACAGACTAATCAAGCCAGAGTCTCCATTTATTGAATATTCAATTAGCCGAGATTAAAGGGCAACATAGTGCGTTGTACGAACTGATTGGTTGATTAGGAAAAGGTCAAGAGACAGTTGTTGCCTTTTAATTGATGTAAAGTAAGGTCTAAAAAATCAGCCACATGTTCTCCAGCAAGTCAATTTACTTACAACAGCATCTTCTCAGTCAGTGTGAGGGAAATGTTTGTAATTCAATTTGCATCAAATATTCATAGCACAGAATAGTATACGAGTAAGTGTGCATGCATATGTACATTCAACTTGATATTTTGTATCAATATTCCGTTTGTTACTTGTTTTATAACTGTGTTGGACTGAGGCGTATTTAATTGCGCTATATTTGGACCAGCCAGAGCTAACCAAATTAATGTAATTCATCTCCAGATGAGGATATGATCTGACTGAACCACAGAGTCGTTCACCCCTCTCTCGTTCTTTCCCTTTATGAATGAATGGAGTACATATTTTGGATGGCTTTGAGATCAATGCATGTGCACAACTGAGGATGAGTTGGTTGATTTGGTTTGGTTTTGCTATTTATGCATGCATTGCTGTGTATTTATGAAATGAATAAAAAATGGGTGAAAGAGGTCAGGTATATATGTATTTTTGCCAAATACAACTCAACCGGGTTGGATGTGCATATGCAGATGGATTTATTGTAAATCCATGTTTACAGAGTGTTATGTTGACTTGATAGACAAGAAAAAGTTATTTATTGCAAATCTGCACAGTTGCGTTTTTAGACTGGTTCATGGCATCAAATGAAATGTGCACAACAAGGATTTCATTTGTTGCTGTAAATATTTCCCTGAATCGCGTTTATTCGTTTGTTTATTCACTGAGTAATAACAAGTATTTATCTGAAAATACATACGTTTGTCTTTCCTGTCACGTGGAAAGTGCATGATCAAAGTTTGCACTGCATACAGCTAAAGTACATTTAGTTTGCTTTGGTGGAATGTGATGAGATTGAAACTTAATTTAATTTGAAATAAATCCACCAATCCATGAAATCAACTATTGCATCATGATTTTAAAACTAGATGAAATCTTGAAAATC
>JAQIWC010000358.1:0-10261 GCA_034694605.1 Folsomia penicula | reverse complement strand
TTGGAAGCATCCGAGTATTTTCGTTGAAGGGGGGATGAGTTCCCGGAGTTGAACTTTTCTGCAATCATCTTGACCTTGGAGGGTGGGGGACTGGGCTTCTTGACGACGTCCGTGGCACAAAGTTGTTTCATGAAATAGGGGAGTTTGAAGGGCCTGGGGGGATTGGGTGCATAAGATGGTGGATTTTTCTTAGCATCATCATTCTTATTCAATTGAGGTGATGGAGAAAGGTTCAGACTTTTATTTTCCGTGGGTGTGGGTGAATGGGCGTCTTTCAGAGGAGTCAGTGGGGGTGGGGGTGGTGATAAGGCCCTCATCAGTGGACTTGATTCAAGCAAAACATGTTTGATTTCCGGAGTTGACACAAAAACATTCCCAACTATCACAGAAGCCTGGCTTTGATTTTGATCCTTACTCGGGTTATGGGGGTTTGGATTTTGGGGGGTGGGTGAGCGTGTGGGTGTGGCCGTGGCTGGCTTGGTCGTTGTTGTTGCTGCAGGGGAGAGTGCTCGAGTAAGCGGTGCTGGTGTTGGTGTTGTGGGGGTGGTCATGACAGGGACAGGACTAGTTGGGCCGGAAGGAGACTTTGACTTTTCCGACGCCTTGTTGGAATTTGCAGGAGGAGGAAATGGCAACGTTGTCTGACAAAAACCTTCCACCTTCTCAGGCTTTTCTGCCTCTTTTGGAACATTTAGAATTTTCTCTGTCGCCTCAGAATCCGTGGTGGTTTTGTTCTTTGTCCTCGGCTTGGGAATTGGGTCGGATTTATTGCCTGAAAATGCGGATTTCGATGTACTCGGTTTTGGGGGAGATGAAGATCTTTGGTCTTTTTGATTTGGTTGTTGGACGGGAGGTGACATGTTGCTGGTTGATTGGTCAGATTTGGTCACTTGTCTCTTTTCATGACTGTCATTTTTGGAGACTTGAGGTACTCTTGTGATGCTCTTGCATTTTTCAACGCCCTGAGTAATTTGTATTTTGCCTTGATTTTTCTGAGCTAACTTGTTTTCTGAGGTGGCTTGTTTGACACTTGGATTCACCGAGATAATTGGTTCAGGTTTACTTTGAGACGGAAGTTGTTGAGACTGCTGTTGAGGATTGTTGAGGAAACTCTTCCCAAACGCTTGTTCCGCAGCCAATCTTAAATTCGTCAGTTTAGCATGGAGTGAATTTGGCAAATGCTGAGGAGCAGGTACAGCCGTCACATTATTATTTGGCGTCATGTTGGGTTGCTGATTGCTCATGCTAACCTTTGAACTTGGGCTGGTTATGGGCGGAGGAAGAGGAGAAGGTTGAATTGGGGTCAACAACCGTTCCCCTCTTTTCGGAGATGCTGGTCTTTCGTAAAGTGGGGGTGGGGGTGGTGAAACGCTTTGAATGCTTGGTCCTGTCACCTCCACAGGGTCCGGCATTGGAGGTTTCTTTGTCGGCGTGGACTTTTCAGTCTGGGCTGAAGATGCCACCTTTTTCTTGGGGGCAGAGTCTGTCCCAGGATTTGGCTTGGGTGAAATTGAAACTCTCGTATTTTCAAGAGTGATATCTTGGAGTTGGTTCTGCTGCTGCTGCTGCTGCTTCCGAACAACGTTGCTTTCTCTGTCAGAGCTGTTTCCGGAACGCTGCTGCTGCTGCTGTGTCGAAGTTGGGGACATTGGTTTCTTCGGGAGTGGGGGAGGTGGTGGGGAAATTTCCTTGTCTTTGATAGCGAAGTTCTCAATCTGAGGGGTGACCAAGTAAAGAAAGGCCATCGTGTCCTGAACCACGTCGTAGTTTGCGAGAGTGGTTTCATCATCCTCGGCCATCTTTTTGCCTAAAATCCATTTTTGAAAGGCACAAGGAATCCTGGGAGGATTCGAAAAATTATCTTTTTTTATTCTATGTAATCACAATTTAACGAGCCTTCCCAAATCTTACCCCCAATCTCCTTCAATCCTGCTTTTGAGGTCCTTGAGAGTCATGCTGGGCAAAACCGTCAAAAGAAATGGCCCTGAAAATCAGAATCCCATTAATCGAAAATTCATTTATGCAAAATTCAAATAAGCGTGCATTTTCATTACCTTGTTGCTGACTGCGATCTTCTACGTACACTCGGATACTGGAAAAATAATAAACTTGATTGGTTTCCACTTTCCTCATCCAATTTTCTCATCCCTTACGTGATTGGATCCGTGCTAGGCTTGGTGACCACACAGTTGACTTTGAGCAGGGCTAGGTCATGAGCCAAGCTGGCTGCCAGGCGATGCTCCCCATTGCTGATTGCCCACTCCAACTTCCTCAACAGCTTGCTCGCCAACAAGGGATTCTCCGCCGGTCTCAGGGAATTCTCCGAGGATTCTGTGTCAAATTGATGGCATCACAAAAACGCCCACATTTAAATTTATGCATCCTCATACCACTGAAGTAGCGTGAGTCATCATCCTCCCGATAGTACGAGGGGGTGGGGGTGTGGTCCTGGTATCTCCTCCTCCCTCCTCCCCCATCACTCGAGGAACCCGGACCCCTCAAGTCATGCTGATGGTGATGATACCCTTTCGGAATAGCTCCCGACCTTCGGTACTCATCGTAGGACAAGTTCCTACTCTCCGCGTCCCCATGTCCATTCCAATATTGTCGATTGTCTCTGCTCTCCCTATGTCCTCGGTGGTGATGATGTGATTGTCTTCGATGTCGTCTGTCCATATTCAGAGCCTCAGATTCTGATCCCACTTCCGCCTCAGAGTCTGAAGTGAAGCCAGCGTTGAGCAAGTGTGAGTTGGAAGCAAATGCCAGGAAACCAGGAGGGTGAGGATTCAAACCGGCATTTGCTGTGGGTTGCTGGTCCATCATCGTGTTCATGTTGTGGTTCATGCTCATCATGTTGGGAGGAATGGGGTTAGGCCTAAAATTAGCCATAGCCGAGGGAGATGAGCAAAAATGCGGCGAGGCCAACGAATCCGAAGTGAAGTTTTGTCTCATGACGAGCAAATGTGGGTGAACTGCGGAGGAGGTGGTGTGCAGATTTGGGAACACAACATTCTTCCCGTCCTCAGTTTCGAGAAAGTGAGATGAATGAGGGGCAGCAGCAGGTTGGTGCCAATTTTGATAAATGATGCGACCATCAACCTGCTCCTCGGAGGAATTATGATTGACAACTTCACCCCGGACGCAGGAGGTCATGTAGTATCCTGCGTCCGACTCTGAGATGGGGTCCAGCATTGGGCGATACCGAAAAGCAGGGGGGCTGGAGGGAGAAAGCGGTGGAGGAGAAACGTAGGAGGAAGAAGAAAAGTTGGGAGATGGTTGAAGGAGGAGTTCAAAATTGGGACCTGATTCGATGGAATTGGTGGAGGATTGGAGTGTTGGATTGTTGTTTGTTTTAGGAGGTCGGGCAGGGGGTTGGGGAAATAGCATGGCATCTATTGAACCATCCTCACCGTCATCAAATCTTTGCTCAGATTTACTAGCCTTTGGATCAGAAAGTGCATTTTGTTCCTCCAACTTGATATTGAGGTCAAGATTTTCATTTTGTTTCTCCTCTTTGGCAAAGAATGCGAGCCGCACCTGCCTCAACTTTTCAATGTTGGGCTCATCCTCCGCAATTGCACTTTGAGTTCCACTTTTATTGTCCCTACTTTTATTATCAGGGAGACCAGACAAAGATATATTTTTGAGCTTTTCCTCCTTCTTGAGCATTTCTTGGTCCTTTGTGGGTGTCTTCTGACTGAGGAAGTTCTCTTTGGAGGGAGTTGCATCAGTGTGGAAGGATGGAAGCTGGACTGGATCGGGTTTTGGGGTGGCAGTGGAAAGAGAAGGCGTTTGAGAGGCCCCTTCAGTTTGAGACCCACTCCCTGTTTTTGCATTAACTTTAACAAAAGAGGATGAAGTGATGGGGGTGGGGGTGGAAGCAGGAGTGGTGAAAGTTGATGCAGTCGTTGTGCATGATGTTGTAGATGCAGTAGCAGTGGTGAAAGTCGTGGATGATGATGTTTTTGATAAAGCATTGTTGCTGACAGTGGATGATGAATTGATCGTGGTGGGCGTTGGCGTGGGCGTTGGCACAATCTGGGTTGCATACTTCCGATAATAGCAAGCCTCACATAGAGCTCGCCACCCTGGATTGCTCAGGGTGCATCGAGGACACACCCAATCTTCTAGGGTTAAGGATTTTGTGTGGAGAAGGTAATTTGTGGACCTGGTTGAAGGAGTAGAAACGCTGACAGGTGTTGATAAGGGTGCAGAAGTGACTGTCGTAGTGGTGGTGGTGGTTCTGGATGTATTATTCGAGGCAGAAGTCGTAAGCGTGGGTGTCATCGTTGTTGTCTTTGGCGTCGAAGAAACTGCAGTTTTCTGTGACAGAGCCACACCAACATTCCTTTGACCACCATGAGCAGTGGTGATTACTTCGGAAGACGGGGTGCTGCTGATTGAGCTTGTCGTTGAATTTACAGGAGTAGACTGAGTCACAGAGGGTGCAGTCGTCGATGCCGAACCTGCCACACTAACCGAGGAACTCGTCGTCCATCCGGAAGTGGAGGAAGCCGTTGTGAAAGTCGTGTTAAAAATGTTGATCAAATCCCTCGCATTCTGGTTGAAAGCCAGTTCCGCGGATTTCCTCTTGTTTTCATCGTGAATGCGCTGAGCCTCCAGGTCCAGCTCGGAAAATTTTGAGAGATGCATAAACGTGGGTTTGGGTGGGGCTCGAGTATTTGAGGGCGAGCTTTTGGAGGATGAGGAAGAAGAAATGCCTCGTTTATACCACGGACGTGGAGGTGGGGCTGCTACAGGGCATTCTTCCAGAGGGGGTGGGGATTTTGGAGAAAGTGGCGGAGAAAGCAGGGGTGGCACTGAGGAACCGGAAGTGGTGCTGGAGGAAGTTGCTGTTGTTGAATTATTGTTATAATTGGTAGAAGGCAAATCCGAGTTTTTCTTAGATTTTGGAGAAAAGAACCTTCCACCCTGCTCCGGCTTGGCTTTGTTGATGTTGTCGGATGTCAGTTGAGCTTTGACTTGATCATCCACACGCTTCGCATGAGCCATCAGAGTGGGGGATGAGTTTAGCAATGCTTCCAAATCAGGAGGTTGAGAATTTGAGTTTCTGTTGGCAGAGGAAGTGAAAGCTCGTTTAGAATTGGCAGAGGCAGATGCAGACGCTGAGTTGGAAGTGGATGCGTTCGAGGATGATAACAATGACCCCTGTGCGGAAGCCAGTTGTTCCTGCTCTTGCGTATCATTCAGTAAATTTTGAGCTATTTCATCCTCCGTGGAAATAATCTCGTCGTGGCTTGCTTCCGTTACTGAAGGTGGGGGTGGTGGTGCTGTGGGCGTGGGAGTTTGTAAAGTTGGCTCATTTGATGCCAGACTGCTGCTGCTGGGAATTGGGTGTCTGAACGAAGCCGTGGTCAGTGTCACAGCGTTTCTAGAGTTGGGAAAAGATGAGGTAGTCGCTGCCTTCTCAAAATTTGACGTTGTGGCACTTTTACTAGTGGACAAACTTTCACTGCCTCTAATCTGTGGCGTTGAAGAGGATGCTGCTGCTGATGCTCCATTTGTCAAATTGGAGGGAATTGTTGTTTTAGCCACTGAGGAAGGTAGTGGTGGTTGTGATGATGCAATACTTTGGCTTTGACTGGGTGTGGTTATTGAATTACTCAAAGCTGAGCTAGTACTTGCTGCCTTTTTGTCCTTCATCCCAGGAGGATTACTAGGGGCAGAGCTATGATTGTTGTTATTTCCATCATTGGGCTCCTCATCCAAGAAAGGATTTCCATACGGATTTTCTGGATTCCTCTGTTTGGCTGCTGCTGTTGTTGTGGCGTCCCCTTCTTCTGGGTCATCCCCAAAAGGGTTGGGTGGGACCGGGGCCTTCTTCTTTCCTGGGACATGGGACCGGCCCAGGGTGTCAGTTTTCCCATTGGTCATGCTCACTCCAACCCCGTTCTTTGAGGTGGACGGCTGTGGCTGCTGAGCATGAGTTTCATCACTGCAACATCTTTTGTGATGATAATTCCGATATTTTGAGTGACTCGCAAAGATGGAATTTTGAGCATTGGAGCAACCACAGGAATAAGGACGAGGGTGGGGGTGGGACTTTTCCTTGGATTTATTCCTCCGAAGAGCTCCACTCGGGTAGGAAGTGTAGCCTCCGACCTTGGTTCCAGAGGTGGTGGCCCCTTCCTCATTCAACCGTTTCACAGACTTGAGCTCCACCCCCGAGTTTTTCTCCGGTTGTCCTTCTTTCCCTGGAATAAGAATCACAGAATTGGACGAAGGAGGGGCGGGTGCTCTTCGCTTCCTTCGGCTCGTGGAGTTGCTCCACGTGTCCGTGTTGGAGTCTGAATGAGGGGACGAGGGAGAAAGCCGGCCATTCCTCAAAACTGAGGTTGAAGAGCAGGGCTCTGGTGACGATTGGGGCGGTGCTGATGGTGGGTTATCCGCAGAAGGGCTCAGTGTCTTTCCCTCACTTTCACCTTTTGACGTTGAAGTTGACGTTGATGGGACAGGCACGGACTCTGGTTTTGGTGACGGTTTCAGGCCAACTTTTGGTGCAGAGGATGAAGATGCCGATGCGGATGAAATATTTGGAGGGATGTACTGCTCCGGACTTTCTTCAAGTTTTCTGACTTTCCCATCTTGATGTGGTGTCGGAGAAGCCACCTTCTCCTGAGCTACAGCTTTGTCCTGCACTACGAAATCATCCTCAATGACCACCGACGTTCTGGGGGATGCTATGTTTGATCCTCCACTGGATTTTTTCCCTCCTTTCTTTCCAGCAGCAGGTTGTGGGTGCAGGATGGGCCGTGGCCGTGGGAGGCTGGCCAGATGCTCCAGGGATTCACAGGATTGGAGATTGTACTTCTTTTTGAGCCCCATCTTCATCCCCAGCCTGCTCAGGGTCCCAAGCTTTTTGGGGTTTGGTGGGGAGGAAATGACAGCCCCAGCCCCACCCCCACTGCTCAGCGTTTTTGCTTTCTCCTTCGGATCCATTGCAGAACTTGGTCTGTTCTCATCATTGGCATTGCCAACAGTGGCCGCATTGGCACTGCTGCTGGCAGAGGTGCTGGACGGGGGGCGAGGAAGGGCGGGGTCCTCGTCCACGGGAATCCTTTTCCCCTTGCGTCCCTTCCCTTTGGGGAACTTCTTGGAACTCACGAAAGTGAAGCTGCTCGTCGTGTCCACGCTGTTGACGCTTTCGTAGGAGGATGAGGAATTCAAGCCTGGATCCCCACCCCCACTCCCACCTTCCGTGATGGGGGTGGCTGCCGTGGACTTGTTGGATTTGAACAGGTTGGAAAAGAAGGAAAAGGACTTTTTCTTCTTGTCCCCAGAGCCGTAGGAGCCCGTGGATCTGGAGGAACCAATCTCACGATCAGCAACCCCACCGGATTTGGGCTTGTTCAGGTCTCGGCCATTTGGAGGAAGGCCGCACCCACCCCCACCCACTGAGGGTGAAGCGTCCTCTTCTTTCGGAGGGACTGACTTTGAATCTCTTTTAAATCGACTCATTTTATTTTAGAAAACTATATTTATCACAAAGTTGTTGGATTTGAGTGTTTCTTAATTATCGAAAAGAAAAACTAAGCGTGTCGTGTCCCCATCAAATCTCAAGAGCAGAAAAAGCCTGTTAATGTAATGTTGACCCAGTAATTCAACTCAAACCCCCACTGCTATGGTCTGCATTTATCTTAACAAATAGCGCAAAATAAAGTGGTTCAAGGGCAAAAAATGAGATGGGATTGGAAGACAAACAAAAGAACAGGGAATAAAATTAGAAAATAAAACAATAAGAACAGAACAAGGCAAGGGAAAATGCAATGATGCTTCGGTTTGGTTTTGAATCTTTGGGATGGGATGAAAATTGCATCATGAGCATATCTGCGTCTGTACATCCCTAAAAATCTGTTGAACGTCTACAACCCAGTAAAAAAGTTAAGATTCTAAAATCGTCAAAATACAACCGAAGCGGAGGCTTGATGAGCTTTAGTCCACAAAAAATTCGGGTGGATGCCAAAAACCGTGAAAGCAACGGAAGAAGGATAAACATCCAACATTCAGTCAGTCAGACAAACCTGGCCGATGTGTAAAAGCTCATTTAAAGAATCCCTGGGGGGTTGTGTTGACTATGTACGCCTTCCTTCTTTTGGATGCATATGGGAAATTTCAGAGTCAGAGAGAGAATGACATCAGAATAATCGGTATGATAACCACCTGGAAAGTTTCATTTGTCACTTGTTTACGTGTTTTCACTTGTTTGCAATTTTTCATGATGAGCATTAACTCTTAATGGATGTCATTTACATATCTTTAACTAGAAGGCATTAAAGTAATGAGTTCCTTGTGTGAATGTTACGTAATCGTATTCAATTATGCCGTGGTTTACATAAACGATAATAAATCAATCAAGCTTATCTAGAAAAATTGCTTTTTTTAATTCGTTCATTTTTATTATTATTCCACCATAGATTTTGGACTTTTACTACTGCCTACATCACAATCAAGGATGGAAGAAAAACTATTTAACAGGATTGGAGTGGATAGATATAATTTTGCCAACTACTTTTTCCTTCGGTGCTACAATCTTTGAGTAGTCAGCTACGTTATATGATGATTCAATATTTGGACATAAAAATACACATTGCTTCCACCGTTTTTACATATATTTAGGCTACACTGTACTGTCATTTGGATAAATACTTGGATTTGGAATAGAATTTACATGAAATAAATATGAATGTATGATGAACACAAAAATATCTAAATCCTGAATATAAATACATGTCGTCAGACAAACCCTTACCACATCAAATACTGACTGAGAATTGAGTCATTATTGCAAACGCATAGAAAAGTGAATATAAATTCCAATAAGACTAGGTCATAGGTTGGTGGTGGTGGGGGTGGTGAGGGAAGAGGAATACGATACAGACAATGACTTTGTATTTTGCAGGAACAATAAGATGCAACAAAGTTATTTATGAGTGCCTTTCATCCATTATAGTTTTCTGTCATTACAAGGTTTTGGGTAAGGTATTTAGGCACAATGAAGTCAGGTTTACATAAACAAAAGTCAAATATTATTAGAGTAATTCTTAATAACCAATATATTGTTGTGTAGTCTACATCATCTGCTAAGTTTAATTAAGTGTAATCTGGGTTCAATTGATCGCAGAGGAGAGCACCTCGATTCTTTTGTAAATCAAAAGTTAGGTAATCTGTAGTGTTGATTTTTTCATCTAAATACATAATTCGAGTTGCATACACCAGGAGCAACATTTTTATAACAATTTTTCTATCAGTTTTACTAGTAACGAATAATTTACGTTTTCCAAAAACTATTTACATTCAGGTCAAAAAGAGAAAATTTACACAATTTATTTTATCTTTCATTGAAACATCACAGAAACAGATGAAATATATATTTAAATCTCGTCAATGCCTATCAACAACTTGTATACGCAAATAATTCTAAAATGTCTTTAGGGCGACGACAAACCTACAAGTCTCACAATTGAAAAATTTGAGGAAACTGAAAATTTTTGTTGCCGATAACGTGGTTATGATGATGATGATTCCCAACTGAATTTGTTGAATGATTATTGTTTCGATTTGTTGGATTTCCTTCCGTAGAAGTAG
Organism: Folsomia penicula; assembly: GCA_034694605.1. Classification (NCBI taxonomy): domain Eukaryota; kingdom Metazoa; phylum Arthropoda; class Collembola; order Entomobryomorpha; family Isotomidae; genus Folsomia; species Folsomia penicula. The sequence goes on along the minus strand of JAQIWC010000358.1, from coordinate 655 downwards.
AACTAGTAGTTGCAGCAGTAGTGGGAGATGATACTGACATTTTGGTAAATATTTCCGACAACTTGTTTTGTAAATTTCCACTCTAAAATATAGAAAAAATTAGTAATGAAAAATTCCACAAAATCAGGTAAAACAAGTAAATCTTCTCACCCTTGCAGCGGCTTTACTAACAAGATCTTCGAATGGAGCTGTCAAATGAAACAAATTGGATTAGGAAATCAATCAGTATGTTCATTCGATTTATAAATAAAATGATTTGCACCTGTTTTGAAAGTATTCGTTAAATCTTTCCGTCTTTGAGTTTCCAACTCTTTCCGGATCTCAGGAGGCTCGTTCAACACATTTTTCAAGCTATCAACCGTCATCACGGGTTGCTCTGGTTGTTGCTGCTGAAAAAAATACCAATACCAAATACCAATGCGTTTATGAACAAGTGTTATAAAATCATTTTAATAATTAATAAATACGCGAGAATTGTTCAGCCACCTTGTTTGATACGCTAGGAGTTGAAGCCCCAGAATCCACTTCCACGCTGATCGAGTTGAGATCCGTGGTACTGTTGCCGGACTGCATGTGAGCGTCGACCCAGGAGTGGCGTGGAAATGAATAGGATGGTTTGGACGAGGGCTCAATCCCTTCCTTTTTAAGAACCTCA
>JAQIWC010000357.1:0-10270 GCA_034694605.1 Folsomia penicula | reverse complement strand
AATCCTTGAATCAAAAGTGTTATTAAATTAATGAATTGTTCGGTAGAAAGTAAGGAGAGTTTCATCATCAGTGGACGCACCCATAATTATCTCCGCATGCGTTTATAGCTGAGGTTAACTAATGGTTAATTACAATTAAAGTTAAATGTTGTTCAATCCTGGGATGACCCTTGGTCCGTCGGTCAGTCAATGTTCAAAACTCTGTTTGGGAATAAAGATATGTGAATGAGGAAGGAATGGATGGGCTGAGGAGGAGGAGGAGGAGGAGGAGTTGTGGGTGGCTCGAGTTGACCTTGACCATCTCTGTCAACAAACATTTGCATGGAAATTGTGAATCATAGCGTCCCGAACGTTGGTGGTGTCCTCGGATTGAATCCTAGCCCGCCAAAGTCATTGCTCACCCAAAAGCTCATTTACTTATCACCCATCCTCCCACTCACTCACCTCGGTATCTTATCGCCCAGAAAGATAAGACCCAGATAAGGGAGCCGCACCATCCACCCATCCATCCAGGGTTGTGCTTATCTAAATCCAAATGCCCTTCGGAGGAGGAAAAGGAAGGAACAATTCACAAACCAAACTTTGTTCTTAGTTTAATTCCTATGAATCCTTGGATTGGATAATCCCACACCCACACCCACTCATTCCACCCCCCCCAGCTGTGGCTCAATTCTCAGCCCCCTTTTTCGTAAACCACGGGATTTGGAGTGCTCAAGAAAGACAGGCTTCGAAGGTATGAGCTGGGTGGTTGGATTTAATTACATTTAAAATTAAGCAAGGACCTTGTTCCCCTCCTCTAGTTTGACCCACACCCCACCCCTTCGAAGGCAAGGATGAGAATGGAGACGGAACTTTGCGTCGTCACTCTCAACTGCTGGTAAGTGATGTTGCCAGTTAATCAATTGATTGGTTGAGCAAATACTTATCCTCCTCCTCCTCCTGCAGGGGTATCCGATTCATCTCCAAGGACCGGGTGGAGCGGATGAGCGCCATCGCGGACGAGTTGGCGACGGGGAAGTACGACTTTGTTTTCCTCCAAGAAATCTGGACGACGGAGGATTATGAGCGGATCAAAAAGCGGACCTGTGACGTCCTCCCCTACTCTCACTACTTCTACAGGTAGGTGGGGTCACTCATCTCAAAGGTCAAAGGTCAAGGCCAACCTCAAATGAACCATTTTGACTGGGGCAGTGGGGTCATTGGGGCCGGGATTTGCATCTTTTCAAAGGCGGAGATCAAGGCGGCTTTCTTTCACCAGTGGGCAGTGAACGGCTACATGCACAAGGTCCGTCATCCATCCATCCCTTCGTTTAGGGTGGCTCAATTAACTAACTTTGCTCTGACCCTGACCTAGGTCCAGCACGGGGACTGGTTTGGCGGCAAAGGGATCGGGATGGTGGAGGTGCTCCACAAGGGCCTCCACATCAACCTCTACACCGCCCATGTACGCTCTTTGCCAATGTTTTGGAATGGTTTTGCAAATCTAACTGATTCTTTCCTCAGTTGCACGCCGAGTATGACCGGACGAATGACGAGTACTTGGCCCACCGCGTGATTCAAGCCTTTGACACGGCCCAGTTCATCCGGATGACGTCCCGTGGCTCGGATCTGGTCCTGGTCGGTGGGGACCTCAACACGGAGCCGGATGACCTCCCCTACAAGGTCATCATCGCCACGGCTCAACTCCGAGACACCGTCAGGGACATTGAGAAGCCTTGTGAGGTGAGGGAGGGAGTGGGTGTAACCGTTGGAGAGAGAGTCAGGTCAGGTCACCATTCTTGTTCTCTCGTTTGTAGGTGGAGGGTGCTCTCAACACGTGTGAAACCCCGCGAAACTCTTACGCCGCTCCCTCCTCCCTCCGCACCAACCCCAGAGGGAAACGGATCGACTACATTTGTTTCAAAGGGGGTGGGGCTGGAGGTGGGGGTGTGGTCCGTGTCCAGACAATCTCCTCCCTCGTTCCCTGGCCATCCCGCGTCCCTCATTCCGACTTTTCCTACTCGGATCACGAGGCTGTGGTGGCGAGATTGCGCGTTTCCAAGCGGAGGATAAGTTCCGCCATGACCCCCACCACCCCGTCCCCCTTGTCACCCACTCTGGCGATGGTGGGCAGTGGGGGTGGGGGAGGGGGTGGGGGAGAGGAGGGCTTGGAGGGGAAGGCAGCCGCCATTTCCGAGGCCATGTCCATCTGCTCCGCTGCCCTGGAGCATTTGGAGTTTAGCAAGAAAATGTACTTTGTCCTCTCTCTGGCCGCCTTCTGCTTCCTCCTCTCCCTGGGCACGCTGGAGGAGGGGGCTGTGGGTGTGGTGGGTGGGGGGGTCTGGCCTCTCTTCCCCCTCCTCCGCCTAGTCACCCTCCTCATCCTCATCTTCTTCGTGGGCATGGGTAACAAAGCCAAGAAGAATCCATCTCATTTATTTTATTTTATTTTTTAGCAAATTTGCAACTCCTTTGTTTTTTGTCCCTCCTTTCCTCAGGCACGGTTTGGAATCGGATGGAGGTGAATGGGATCCTCTCGGGCCTCCTGGCCATGGAGTTGGAGGTCGGCAAGTCCCCTCCTGACCTTGACTCCAACGACCCAGGGGACGGGGAGGGGGATGTCATCCTCAGCGACAACTTTTCCTTGATTGACTGCAGCCCTGGGGGACAGTAGTCACCCGAGTGGATGGATTTATCATTCAAGTCTACAAAATGATCACATTTCACCACATTTATTCTCCACATTCCAACCTAATGTTTACTTGTCCCCATTTAATTATAATTTCCCCATATTTTTGCTCATGTCATGATAAAGTCCCCTAGGATAAGGCACGGCATGTAATCTGAGAGGGAGGGAGGGAGTGAGACCAATAAATGAACTGGATTCAACATGGAAATGCACTCGTTTCTTTGTGGCCAAGATTTGCAGACCCTGGGTCGGGCTATGCAAACTTGGACTCTGGGGGTATTCCTTTGACTCACATCACATCCACCTCTCTCTCTACAACAATCCACCGTGTTTTTTACTCCTGCCACCACCACCACCACCACTGTCCTACTCCGTCCTCCTACCTGTTGAGTGGTTTGGTTGCACTTGTTGAATCACTGCAGTCGGCTGCTGCTGCAGTAGAAATGTGGAAAGGGGAAAGGAATGAGATGGATGGATGGTGCAACAATAGGAGTCCACCAGATCAGACCAGATCAGCTAGTGGTTGTGGTGGTAGAGGCATAGCCTAGCAGAGGTGATCCTAGTACTGCAGGTGGTGGCAGGTATAGCACTCAACAGGTAGGACGAGAGGAGGAGGAGGAGGACTAGAGCACCACATTCACTCACTCCTGCAGTCTCCCAACAATACCAGCACCACCACCACCAACAATCCTCTCACTTTAGCTACAATCACAACCCAAGAACCCAACTGAAAGAGTGGGTGGGGTGCGGGGCTTATTTTAGGTGGAACAGAACACAAGGAAATCTCATATTCTCGGGGTGCAGAATCACGCAGCAGTCAGCACTCAGTCACCTGTTGCTCTCCGCCTGCTTCCCAGAGTGTACCGGAGTGACCACGTCCTTCTCCTTCCTCCGGATGAGCCAAGGACCCTTGAGCGGAATTTCAAGTAGAGAGTGCCGAGCCAGTGAGTGAGTGAGTGGGTGGTAAGTCAGTCAGTCATTGAAGGGATGAAGCGAAGCGTGCCGGAGAGGGTCAGTCAAGTGGGGAAGGCTTCCTTCCTCCCTTGACTGACCCCAGAGGGTACGGACGGACATGCTTCAATTCACACACACACAGACTTTCCTTTTGCTCTTGAAATCCATTCCTACGAGCTGATTTCTAAACGTGGTGGTGGTGGTGGAAGTGGATTGTTCCATTGGACTCATCCCAAACAATTGATTGAACAGCCGTGTGGAAATGGTGGTGGTGGTGGTGGGGATGAATGGGCTGGATTGCGTCATTCCCTTTCTCTTGTTTCGCAGGCCTTCCAGGAAGGAGAGAGGAAAGTTGTCAACAAAGAAATCTCGACAGCCGCAGCCGCACTCTGACTCCTGGGCCCCTCCAAAGTCCGGAACTGAGTGAAACTGAGAGTGACCCCAACTCCCCCAAAAGTGTTGAGAATGCCCCCCTCCATCCCTAGTTGAGGAGGATGAGCCAGACCTGACCTCTCCCTCCCAACGTGCCCCAAGATGAGTGGAGGGTGTGGGTGTGGGCGGGAGGGAGCCCTCCCTTCAGCCCAAGACAGACTCAAACCCGGACCCCTGCCTGAGCCAGATCCCAACCCCAAGCCTCATCCTCAAAGAGAGAATCCTCGGAGGGAGTGTGGGTGTGGTCCGCCGAGCAGTTCTGACCCCAGTCTCCCGCCAGACCGTAGAAAAGGGGGAGCCTCCCTCCTCCCCAGCTTCTTCTTCTTCCTCCTCCTTCTCCTTCAGGTGAGTGCGTGTTGCCAATCCCTGAATTTGCAACGTGGTGGTGGTGGTGGTCTCATTTGTTTACAAACAATGGCTGCCCATTCTTCCATTGTCCACTTTAATGACGGAATCCTGTGGTCTGGTCTGAGCAGGGTGGCGGTGGCGGGGGCGTGTTGGGCGCGGACTTGGCGATCCAGATCCCCGTGTCCGAGTACCAGGACCCTGGGGGGGTGTACCGCTTGGACTACAACCCGCCCATCGGCTACCCCGAGCCCAACTCGAGCTTCGTGGCGGCGGACATCACGACGGCCATTTCCTTCTCCCAGGGCCTCCCCGGGACCAAGTACCACTTCCGACTCCACTACACCAACAACACCATCAACGACTGGCTCACCTGGACCGCCTCCATCACGACCAGTGAGTGACCCCCACCCCCCTCCTCTGTTTATGGCCACATGCTCATCTTGACCCTTTCCCTGACCTAGGCCCGGACCCTCCCGCCAATCTCTCCATCAATGTCCGGCCCAACAAGCACGTCCACCTCACCTGGGACCCTCCCTCCGTCGGAGGATACTCCAAATTCAAACTCAGACTCATCCCGCTCTCGGATCGGGACGCGCAACCAAGGTGAGTCCGCCTCCCGCCCTCCCTTGATTGACTGTGATTCAAACCTTGGCGGGAAACGCCCACCCCTTTTCTCTTTTGTAGGAACTTCATTGAGGAGAAGCCTCCCGTGATTCTCCGGGACCTGGTGGCCGGCGCCTCCTACGAAATCCAACTCTTCACCATGTTCGAGAACAAGGAGAGCACGGCCTACATTTCCGGCAACTTTACGACGAGTGAGTGAGCAACATCCGAAAGATTTGAATCTTCCCGCAAAGCGTACGAGTTGGCTTTTACCTTTGAAATTATAAATTTTAGAGCCCAACACCCCTGGCCGGTTCATCGTCTGGTATCGGAATGAGACGACGCTTCTCGTCCTCTGGCAGCCGCCCTACCCGCCCGGCGTCTTCTCGGGATACAAGGTTCGTCAGTCAGTCAGGTCATCATGGTGACCCTTGACCTTTTGAACCCAGCTGACTGACCTTTCGTTGCAGGTTCAAATCGAGCCGCAGGACGCTGTGGAGAGCGTGCTCTATGTTCCAAAGGAGGGCGACCCTCCCGGGCCGGCCCAAGCCGCCTTCAACAACCTCGTCCCTGGCCGCGCCTACAACATTTCCGTGGAAACGGTCAGCGAGGACCAGATTTCTGCCCCCACCACGGCCCAGTACCGAACCGTCCCGCTTCGGCCCGGAAACATAACCTTTGACCTGGACCTCATCACCCCAACCTCCTTCCAAGTCGCCTGGCTCCCGCCAACAGGATACAGGTGCGGTTAATTCAAACTCGGCGCTGCTTAGCGCCCTAGCCTCGGCTCAAACACAAAGTTTTCCTTCTTTTGCAGTGAGTTTGACCGCTACCAAGTCCAGAAAGGGGGGTTGAAGAACCAAACCCCGCTCACGATCCTGAAGGACGCCCCGACCTTGGCGACCTTTGACAAGGGCCTCGAGCCCGGCCACACCTACTCCATCAACGTCAAAACATTCTCAGACAAGGTAGGGCGGGTAGTAACTTTACAAAAAAGAGGAAGAAAGGTTTGGAAGATAAGGATTCAATCCCAATTCTTTTTCCCGCTCCCTCAGGTCCCATCCTGGACCACTTCCGCGAACGTGACGACCCGCCCACTCCCGGTCCAAGGGGTCCTCAACACCACGGACCCTTCCACAGGGGACATCCTGATCCAATGGGTTCCGGAACCTTCCTCCAAACAGGATCATTACAGGGTAATCATAGCCGCCAACTTTCAAATGATTTCTTGGTTGTTTTTTTAATGTTACGCGCCTTACCTCAATTTCTGTTCCTCCCAATTCAACCCAAAAGGTCACGTCCCAGGAGGCGGAGGCCTTTGGCGGGGACGTCAACTCGGTCCTCGTGTCCGAGCCGCGGTTTCTCATGTCCTCCCTCTTCCCTGGGCGAAACTACTCCATCTCCATCCAGGCCGTGTCCAACGCCATGGAGTCGGAGGAAGTGACCGTCTTCCAGGCTACACGTGAGGAGGATTTTAATAATAATACTCCCGCCATCATACTGACCCTTGACCTTATGACCTTTAACCTTTGATTCAGGGCCGTCCTCCCCGATCGTGGAGAACATCACGGCGGTGGAGCGTGGGCTGACGATTTCCTGGAAGTCGGACGTGACGTCAAAGCAGGACCACTACCTGGTCCGCTACCGCCGCAACGACACGGGGGAGGCCTTCAACGCCACGACCGTGGAGGGCTCCCTCCTCATCACGGCCCTCTACCCCGGCGCGGCCTACAACATCCAACTCCACGCCGTCTCCCACGGCCTCCTCTCCGACGCTCACGACTACTTCACCACCGTCTGTGAGTATCGCCCTTCTCTTTTTTTCAAATCCTCCCGCCCCGCGGCAACAACAGTTAAACTGAATTCTTATCCCTGCCCGTTCCACAGTTCCCAATCCGCCGCGGAACTTGACGGCGGCGCGCGTGTCCAACTCGTCCATCCTCCTCCGCTGGTTGCCGCCGCACAACTCGCTCTACTCGGGCTACACCCTGCGCTACCGCACCAACGACAACGACACCTGGGTCGAGGCCCTGGTCCCCAACTCCCTCACGGAAAAGGAACTCCCCGGCCTCGCCCCCGGGGAGAAGTACATCATCCGCGTCAACACCCTCTCCTACCGCGCCGAGCCCGCCAACCCTCAACAAATCATCCAAACCGTTCGTAAGTCCCCCGCCAACTCTTCTTCTCTTCCCCCCCGCCAAACCAGAATCTGACCTTTGTGCTTTGACCTTAGGCCCGGCGGGAGTGGAAGGAGTGCGGGAAGACGTGGACTCTGCCAACTTGACGCTGACCTGGCCGCGCCCTCCGGGTCGGATCGAGTCCTACACCCTGACCTGGTCCGCCATTGACCGGATCCCGCTCGAGTCCTCGGAAGGGGATGACCTCCCGGAGGCCTCCTCCTCCTCCTCCGCCAAGGGCTCCTCCCCTTCCCCCACAGCCGACCCCCTCCTCCAGGGCGAGAAGACGGTGGCGCAGGAGAGTTGGGGCGACCTGGTCTCCATCCCCGTGGCGCCGCTCATGTCGGGTGTGGCCTACTCCCTCCGCGTGGAAACACGGTCCTACGGGATGAAGGGCAAGGACTGGGCCACGACCATCAGGACACGTGAGTATTGACCTTTATTGACCTCTTACGGATGACCCTTGACCCTGACCTTGACCTGACCCCTGACCTTAGTGCCCCTCATCACCTCGGAGGTCTACATTGTCAACAACATCAACATGAAGTCGGAGGTGACGCTGCGGTTCACGGCCACGCCGCCGAGCATTTCCCTCTTTGACTCGTACCGCTTCCAACTCTCGGACCCCTCCATCCCGCCCAAAGAGAAGCTCGCCAACGAGACGGACCGGAAGGTGACCTTTGACGGACTCACGCCCGGCCGACTCTACAACTTCACCGTCTGGACCGTGTCCAAGGACGTCACGAGCCGACCCCTCCTCAGAACGGATCGACTCTGTAAGTTGGGGCCACGAAACAAAACAAAGATTCAAATTCCCCGCTCAATTTGATCTTCCCTCCTTTCCCAGACCCCGAGTCCATCACGCGGATCAATGCGAGCTACCGGGGTGACCGTGAGATGCGGCTGGAGTGGGACACGCCGCCCGGGGACTACGACGCCTTTGAGGTGCAGTACATCAACGCGGAGGACCGGTTGGTGGACGCGCTGAGCCTGCAGCCGTCCATCACCCTCGGCGGCCTCCTCCCCTTCCGCAACTACACCTTCACGGTCATCGTGCAGTGCGGGAGTGACGCGGACGTCCTCCGCAAGAGCGCCCCCGTCTCCGCCGTCTTCTCCACCAAGGAAAGCGCCCCCGGCGCCCTCCTGGACTTTGAGCCCATCGAAATCTACCCCAACAACATCACGTTTGAGTGGACGCTCCCGGAAACGGCCCACAATGGGATCCTCACCTCCTTCCTCATCAACTACGGCGTCAAGGTGAGAGCGCGCTATATTTCTTTTCCCGCTACTTTTTAAATTCCCCTCTTCCCTTTCTCCCTCTCTCGTAGGACCACGTGCTCAACGGATCCCGTCGCTTTGGGCCGCGTGAGTCGCGTGGCACGATCGTGGGCCTCAGCCCCGGGACCTTTTACACCTTTGCCATTGAGGCGCACACGAAAGTGGGGGCCGGGCCGCAGAAGCGGATTCATAAAAAGATGCCCAACGGATCCCCCATTCCCGCCGTTGAAGCCCAGCCCGAGGAAGTGGCGCGAACCAGCTCCACCCTCAAGATCAAATTCCGCGCCAACTACTTCTCCAACAAGAACGGGCAGGTCAAGAAGTACACCATCATCGTGGCGGAGGAGAAGCCCGCGCCCAACCTGGAGATTGGCGCCCTCGACTCACAGCGACCCAAGAGTTGGGCAGATGTCCAGACTTTCAGTCGATGGCCGAGCTATATGGTGAGTTGGTAGAGGTGGAGAAAGGGGTCAAGGTCATGACCTTGACCTTAACTCTGTGTTTTTTCTTCTTATTCCTCAGGTCGTTGAGCCTTTCAACCCCTTTTCCAAGCGGAATGACGTGGTAGATTTTGAAATTGGGGCCAACAAGACGTGTTCCGCGGCCCTTGGAAGTGGTGGTGGTGGTGGGGGTGGTGCCGGGACTTCCTCCTCCACTGCCGGCTCATCCCTCGGAGGAGGAGGGACCACGCCCTACTGCAACGGCCCCCTCCGCGGCGGAAGGACTTACTTTGTCAAAATCAGGGTGAGTCAAAGAGACAACGATATTTAAACTTGGCGCTTAAACTTGGCGCTTAATTTGGGTGCAGGCCTTCACGGACGAGGACAAGTATTCCGACACTGGATTCCTGGAGATGACGACGGACACGGACAATTCCTGGTTGGTGCTGGCACTCTCCATCCCGCTCACCCTCCTCATCGCCCTCGTGGCCTGTTTCCTCTACCTGCGCCGACGACACCGCCGCTCCCCCTGCGGGAAACGACCCAAGCCCCTCCCACACGACGGAAACTCCTCCCTCTCTGACTCCATCGTGGACACGACGTGAGTTCGGTTACTCATTATTTGGCCCTCCCGCCAAACCTCATTTCTTTTGAATTTAGGCGCCCCGTCAAACTGAAGGATTTTGCGGAGCACTACCGCCTCATGTCCGCCGACTCTGACTTCCGCTTTTCCGAAGAGTTTGAGGAGTTGAAGAGGGTTGGGCGGGAGCAGATCTGTGGCGCGGCGGACTTGCCGGTCAACCGACCCAAAAACCGCTTCACCAACATCCTCCCGTACGACCAGTCCCGCTTCAAGCTCCAGCCCACGGACGATGACGAAGGGTCCGACTACATCAACGCCAACTACGTCACGGTGCGTCCCGGCCCAGCCCAGCCGCCAATTTTTAAATTTAACTAATTTTTCTCTTTTCTTTCTTGAGCAGGGAATGAATTCCCCGCGCGAGTTTATAGTGACTCAAGGCCCCCTGCCCTCAACCAGGGATGACTTTTGGAGGATGTGCTGGGAGTCCAATTCTCGCGCCATTGTCATGTTGACACGGTGTGTGGAGAAAGGTAGGTGGCATAAGGCTCGCTCCCTTGGCGGGCGTCTTTAAAATAAATGTCTCTCTTTAACTTTAGGGCGGGAGAAGTGTGACCGCTACTGGCCCTCCGACACGATGCCGCAGTACTACGGGGACATTCAAGTTCAAATCCTGAACGAGAGTCGCTACCCGGACTGGATCATTTCAGAGTTTCGGTTACAGCGGGTAATTTTGAATTTAACCCTTCCTCCTTCCCGCGCCCTTTATTAACCGCGTGCTCCCTCTCGT
>JAQIWC010000356.1:0-10270 GCA_034694605.1 Folsomia penicula | reverse complement strand
GTCCATTTGTTCCATTTCTATCTCTATACATGCTCTCCATCTTTGCCTATGAAAGCAAACACAACCACATCGCACACATCGCTCTTCCTCGCATATTACATCACCAAACCAAATATCTTGCACCCATTCTGTCTGAGTAAACAAGACAGGATTTATAGTGTTGTGTGTTATGCGTGTAAGGCCACCTCACTATAATGCATGGCGTGAAGGCATACTTTTTTAGAAATTGATGGTGTGGTATGGGACATGGCAGGTCTACCTACACCGTGTACATCAGGCCTCAAGTGTAAATAAACCATGATGATCCTTATTTCATTTGATTACTTAAAAAGGGAACATTGTAAGTGTTCAATTCAATCACCCTGAATTCATGGATTCTATCGCGTTGTCCATTGTGTTCATTTTAAATCCACTAAAAGTACACCGAGTCTATGTGAATCATCGTCATTTGATTTCGTGATTGTTCAACCGAGTGCATATCCAGATGTATGAAATTTTGTTTGAATTTTGAGTTTGAAAATAACGCATGAAATTGTAGCTTTCCCAAATGTTTGCATGGCATGCCCACTTATTTACGTAACTAACTACGACGACTGTACGCAATTTAGCAGAAGGCATTAATCAAGAATAATCAGTTCATGATAATTAAAGGGATAATTAGAGGCTAAAGTGGGATGGGAAATCCTTTGCATGATTACTAGCCCAACAAACAGTGGAATGAAACTGGATAATAAAGCAGTCAAATAACGTGCTAACTCGGAATAATAGCTTGCAGTATGAGAGTAGAAAAGTAAAATGCTTCCACTTTATGCAAAGCTACATATTTCAGAGAAGGGACAAAGACTCTGGGAAAACGGAAATTTAACTCCATCCATCGGCGAAAGGAACGCGGGTAGTTTTCTCAAACAACTTCGTTCATCCGAATCGGAAGGGAAAAACCTAAAGCAATGTCACCAAGCAATCCAACCCAATCGGATTCATTCATTCATTCATAGTTTCCCAAGCAGAAGCGTCTCAGTAACTCACGATCAGTTTCTCACTCCATGTATTTCATATCCAATTTCTATGAACAAACATTAGGATTGGGAATCCCAACTAACGAAGCTACATCAGCTCACATCAAATCCACAGACCGATCTGACAGGATAAGCTTCCCTTTGGAAAAACATAACACATTCAAATCCAGCCTGAGTCGAACATCCAATACGAACAATATGCCTGGCATTTACATTGAATGGAACAACGAATTGTAAACACGACACGGTCACCAACTAAATCAGCCCGACAAGCAAACGCACCTCCCTCTTTCCCCCTTCTGCCTGCCTCTGACATGTCACAGCCAGGTCCCAAGCAAGCACACGGTCCATCCATCCGTCACCCTTCTTTAATTCCTGTAATTAAAATCATATCACAGACAACACTTTTCATCTCTAAATCTCCAGCAGCTCCCGGTCTTGGACTCTGTAGGTTTCGCACTCTGATTTTACGATTTGAATTTATGTGTCTGCTATATGAGCTGCTGCTGCTGGTGTTGTTTTATACTTTGGAGCCATTTGGCATGTTCCTTGGATTTCGAACCCTAGCCGAGTGTTGTTCTCACGCGCTGCACAATGCAGATCAAAACACTGAAAATACTGCCGTCGTTCGCACATACGTTCAACTTCAATTCAACCCTTTTGCTTTGCATGCTTCATACGTCGTTCCTCCTGGTTCATCCTGCATTCATTAGCTGGTGGCAGCATGCATCACACTTTTTTCCAGCTTATGAAGCTTCCCTACGATTGCTGCTCTTTCCTTCTTTATTTTACAAAAAATGAACGAAAGACCAAGTGGAAGTGGAAATAAGTTGTTGTGAACACGAAACAAACAAACGAGGGAGGAGGATGAGCAACTCTGCTTCTGCATACTGGCATGCAACAGCTTTGAGGATGAACTATGCCATGTAAGATGAAGTGGAACAATAAAATAAATAAAATAGGAATGAAATCAAGTAGCCTGAGGAAGTTTTAAAAAAAAGTTTTGTCTTCTGTTCTGTTCTTTGAGGAGAACAGTGTAATTCGATTAATTTGAAATGACAAGATTCTCTCCAAACGCCGAGAGGAACTTGGTGGTTTGACCCTTATGAATTTTCCTACAAGCCATACATAACCGAAGCAGCAGGTGTCCCTTTGGTTTTTTTATCCAGGTGCATTTCTATATGTAGAAGGAAGGCCCAAGTGAGATTCAGTTTGAATCCAAATCTCTCTCTCTCTCCACATATCACATAACTCGTGCTATGTTCATTTAATGTACAATCCCCTTTACCTTGTCTGCATTGAACAAAGGTGTGCATTGGTTGAGTGAGAGTCCATGTGGTCGTATAGTTTTATTTTTATTGCTGCCGATGGCACTTTGCTAGGCATTACATTGACTTGGCACCTCCATGGGAAGGTATTGAGGCATTATAACATAGTTCCCTATTTAGGTTTAACAGACCCCAACCCCAAAACTGACTGCATTTATATTTGTACATAAATATAAAATAAAATAAATTGTAACATAAAAAAGAATGAGTGTTTTGTTGTGTTTTATCCATCCTTCCACGAAGGAAAGAGAGAGAGAGAGAGACCCCTGGTCGCTGGTACAATTAGCCAACAAAAATGTACCAGACCAAAAACTAAATAGGAACCCTTTTTAAAATATCGCTCAAGGGGTCACATCACATATTTCCCATGCATTCATTCAGCTCAACCAAGACCGACCATTCCCATAAAGCATTGACCATATCCGGACATCTTACACAACCACAACCTTTGACCCACGGAGAGACCAAAACCCAAGCCAAGATATATCTGTCCAACTTTGAAGGAAAGGAAGAGCTTCGGGGAATAGTTTAATGATCTGGGCAAGACAGGAAAGTTTAAGATTGTGGTATTTTCTTTGTGTGAGCGTTTTTAATGTAATGCTTCGGTGATTATTTAACAATCAAGTCCAAACCAACAAACTCGCTCAAATTCATGAGAACTCACAAAGATTTACATTTCTCTGTCTGCAGAACGTGAAGATTAAGATAATCCATCCATACCTGCCTAAAAAAGCAGCCAATGATCATGATGCTTCCTCTTAGCAGAAGAGGAGCAATGTGTCTGTCTAGCCAAACCTAGTTTGCAACTGCTGCAAGCAAAACTAGCAACAATTTCAAATGCAAATGAAAGTCAATCCTTAATTCATTCCATCATTTTTAATGGGACCAAGGGATAATTAGTAGCCGGAGTTTTTCAATTTTGCACTTTTTTTTGGCAGGGGAAGAATTATCATGAGGATGAATGACGTGACACTCTCGTCTTCCTTGATACCTTGGGATAGAATCTTAATCGTTAAATAAACAAGGCTTCCACTTTTTTCACCTCAATTAAGACAACCGGCACCCCTGATCCTCCTGTTGGAATATTAATCAATGACTGATCTCAAAGTTGTGCTGGAGGTGAGGGAGGGAGGGAGGAGAGGATGATACTGCTTGGTTGTGTGAGATTGTGTTTTGGTGCCTCTGATGGATAAGACCAGATGGTGGATGGATGAGAGCACACTTCTAATTGGAGTTGAAACAGTAGCCGGACCACATGTAATTTACTCAAAGGTATAATTTTCTTTTTTTAATTTATGTAGGCAAAAGTCAGGTCAATACTCTTCAACCCAACTCTTCTTCTCCTCCTTGCTTATCTTGAAATGCTCATGTCAGGTGCCAATATTATGCATGCATACATGTGCGCATCAGATTGGCATATAAATGTATCAATTCTCTTCCAATTATTTCAACATTTTTTCCAATTTCCTATCTGCAAATCTTTGCGAATAAATTGGCGTGGTCTGGATGAACGTGCAGAATGGTTTAGGGAAGATTCTCACACGCCAATATCTCGCCAATACAATGCAATGCAATGCAAGCAACCGAGTAACGATAAATGCAAGTTGCAAACCCGAGCAGAGTGTGAAGGAGTTGGATTCACTCCATCCACTCTTTGCTCAACAACGAGCAAGAAGAAGAGCAGCTTTACTAAGTTACATAAAATGAATGCAAGTGGATTTATAGGTATGCTGCGACACAGGAATGCAATTCAATTGTGGTACTCACTCTTTAAGAAGGAGGACGATATTCTTCCAGGTAGGGAAATTCCTTAAAATTCCTTTCTTTGATGTCAATGGAAAACGTTCACTTTGTCCTCATAAACAAACACACATACATTTGACTTTTTGCATCAATCAGTCAGGTCACCCTTTATAATTTCCACATTAGTGCATCAATCTAATTCCAGAATGCAATTCTTGAAATGTTGTCAAATGTTGTCGTATTTAAGAGGATGACACTGTAAAGTATGTACGTCAACGTGTAGCAGATTGCTTTTTTCCTTGCCTCGCTTTTATTTTAGGCAGATGCACAGTATTATCTGTATGTGTGAGGGTACGTATATCTTTCTTATTGGGAGTGTTGTTTGTATGTCTCTATGTTAAACACGGCTGGGAGGTTGAAGAACAGAGCTCGAGAGAAGGAGTGTACAAATCCAACGAGAACTGGGAACCAACTACTGGAGGTGGTTATAACCTCCAGTTCATCTCAACCCAGCTATTTTCGTCGAGCCCAACTTGGCGTTTCTTTTCCATCCCAGTTGTACTCTGCCGTCCGCATTGATCCATCCTCCTTGAAGGGGATAAGACCTTATCATCCCGAAATATTTATATCCAACCACTCCCCCCGAAAAGGGGGTTCAGAGGGTGTGGTTCCCAGGAATTTATGAGGCTCCCCCTTCCTTCAGGATCCCTCCGAGTGAGGAACTTGATGGCGCAGGGCGAGGGAGTGGGAAGGATTTGGGTGTGTTCGCGTCCTCCCGAAGGCGATCCCCTCATGTATGGCGATATTGGGGCGAGGGGAGTGAATAAATGTGAGGCGTTGTATGCTCTCCCCACACTCCACCGTCCACCGTGGTCTCTTCTTGTGGAGAGGATGGGGAAGCCACACTCGGGGCTTGGCTCATTTGGAGTCTTCCAATGCTAGAGAATTTCATGAGAACTCCCCAACCGACCCGTTCATAAAGGAAAACCTCTCTCCTTTGTGTTGGGTTATGCATGTTCCTTGCCTGCCTGCCTGCCAGCTCTTTATCCTGTCGCTTAAAGCTGCCTACACAACATGCGACCTGAAACAGGTATCAGAAACTAAGTGCATTGGTAAATTCATAAAAGTCATTGCTGCATATGTAGCTGCTGGTTTGGTTGGCTGTTGTAATAATCCACTAAAGGACAAAAATATGTGGCGTTAGTTGATGTTGGTTTGGTTGTTTCGATCCCCAAACCAAATCTATTGTCAAGTAGTAAAAGTTGGTTTGGTTTGGCTTTTTGGTGGTTGGCACGATATGCCCTGGGCTGCTTTTGTTGCGTACCATCTTCTCTCAAACACGCCCTTCAATGTCACGTAAAGTCAAGTCAAGCCTTACCTGGGCTGCTTTTTGCTTAATAAATCTCATGCAAGTAACGATTGTTTGCATTCATTTAATGTTGAGCCTTACCTACACTGCACAGCTCATTCTATACAAAACACAGCAAAGCAAGGTATGCATGCTTGATGGGAGTAAAATTTGTGAAGGAGAGAAATTGTGGGATTCCGCCCGAGATGATGGGGAGAGTTTTATGATGAGAGAGGATTGTTAAATGAGCTTCGGATCCGCCTCTTAACAAACTCTGACTTTTCTCTGAGCAAAATTCTAAATGTTTGATTACATGCATGTAAAAAAACGGGGAAATGGGGGACATTCATTCTGATTTCGTTATTACACTTGGCTACACTGGAGAGCAGGAATAGATTAGCTTTTGTTTATCTGATTACTATTTGCGGTAAAGGTTTGATTGAATGATTCCATCCAACTTTTAAGGGACTGAGCAGGAATAATTGAATTGAATAATATATTGAATCTGCTCAATATTCAATGCCGGATGTCACAATTCCTTGTGTCCTACTCCATCCCTTGAATCTACCCCCATCAATGAATGATATGATCTGATGACTTTTTTCACTCCCTTCATCCCGAGATATGGGTGTAACTTTCAACTTGAGCAATGAGCATGATAATGGGTGTCCATTTTCCTGGAAACTGTTTCCAACTGGGTCCATCCAACCATGTGACACGCACATCTCAGCACACATACATACATTGGCAGATAATGTCGCATTTATTTCATCCACAATCCTACCCTACCCCCGACACCCCGGAGCCTAATAAATACGCAGTCAACCACAGGAAATGCATAGATCTTTGACAAGAAAGAAGCCTCACTCACTCACATCAAATCACTGTAGAATGCAGGCAACTGTATCATGAAAAGGAGACAGTTGCAGAACAAAGTTGAGCTTTTCAGGCAATAAATTCCAGCTGGGCTGGACTACTTGCATAGCATCCATATCTTTCCACTCCAGTGTTCAAGATAATGATGATGATTTCTGCACTGGATGCTGCTCAGTTGCATGAGATTGAAGGGATTCTTCTAATTTCAACTTCCCCATCCGTCCATTCATCATCATCCTCTGCTCGGAATAGGCTGGCTCTAATTCATATGATTCACCCTTCCTTAGCTGTTAATTGCTACATTTTGTGAAAATTGCTTAATTTTTGGCTGGGCTTTTACTTGCCTTAATTTATAATAATCAGGCCAGGTTCAAAGCTTGGAGTTGGTTTGCTTTTATCTGGATCTGCATGTCATTATCCTGGGATCAAATTTCCTTCCATTCAACCTCAGACTGGCAGAGAGAGAGAGTAAGGGTGGCTGAGTCACTAATAAGACTCATTGAGTTGTAAAGAGGACAAGAAATATGACATGACATCATGAGATTTCATAAGCAGATCTCTTCAACCCTCTCGCCAATGCCCCAGCTCAGCCCTGACGCTGCTCCCACTTTTAATCCTTACATCCACTCCAACCTCACATATCCGACTACAACAACTTGGTCTCTGTGGCACAGCTTTCTTTGAATACATTCACCAACCACCATCACCACCACCACACCGATCCCTTCAGTCATCGTCCAGCTCCAATTACACGAGCACTTTACTGGCTTTACTCTGTATTTTACTGGAGTGGGAAGGAGTTGAGGGAGATAATGTGGATGTGGATGAAAGTTTCACCCTTTGCCTTTCCCACCTCACCCGGGTAGTCCACCCATTTCCCATAAATGTAAGCTGAAACTCCTCCACAGCATGCATACAGCACTGCAGTGTTGGGAAAGGGAGGCAGAGATTTTGGAGGAAGAAGGAGTCGCACTTGCAATGTCCTCAAGTGGTGGTGGTGAGTAGGGAAGGAAGGAAGGAAGGAAGGAGAAAGTGGATGAAGCAGAAGGAGGTGGAATAAAACTCTTGCCCTGCCCGACCCACGATCATTCCATTCACCAGGAATATCCACAGAGTTAGGTGTGGGATTATGCATAAATAAATTCACATGGATGCATGACGTACTTATGTAAAATACAATTGTTCACCTAATCCTTCAAACCATTCAACTAAGATTAAAATTGTGACATTTCTGAAAATTTTGACATGTTCAAAGCGAATGATTTCTATTTTCTCTTGTAATTGTGAATTGCTGTATTAACTGAGGTTGAACATTTTTGGTGCAAGAGGAGGATTCGCACAGAAAAGTAGGAAGGAAGGTGTGTACGACTGCTTGGGCTTGGTTATTTCCCCTTTTAAAACTGTGGTGCGTGTATGCGTATCTAAAATCCAACCCTAGCCAGACCTCCTCTCGCTTTTGCCTCGTTCTCTCCCTGTGGAACCAAACCTGGATCTAAATCCATCCGTTGGCTTGGCGTTGGCAAAGGAAATCCAAACCACGCCATGGAGCGTATTCAAGTAAAATATTCAACCCCTGCCTCCCAGCCCAGTAGCTCCAACAACAAGGACACAAAATATAAAGTCCGTCCATACCTTCACATTGCACAGGGTTCAATTTTGAGCCTCTCCCTCCTCGTTCGTAAGAGCAGCAGCAGAAAAGAAGGGAGGAAGGCAGCCGGAGCATTATTCAGCTAAAATAAAACCCAAACCCTCGTCGTCCTCGTCCCAACCCAAGCGAAGCCAAAGCCATTCCCCGATGGCAATGTAACCTTAAACCAAAGTTTTTGAGGGTTGTTCGAATTGAAGTTTTGTCAAAGGACGGCCGAGTGTTAAGGCCCATGAATCCAATTCATGGGTGGATGGATGAGTCTGAGGATGGGCTGGATTTTGTGATGAGATTGGAATTCCGATGGGTAGGAAGCCATGCATTTCACCAAAAGTGGGACAGGGAACATCCCACCGAAGGAAATTTTGTTTTTCAACTCCTCCGCTTTCTAAAGAGAAGGGAGGGAGATGGGGAGAATATTAAAAATATGTATTTTATGATCAACCAGGCCCTTTCTTGCTTCTGCGGAAAATATCATCAAAATTCCTCTTTCTCATTGTATTGTTTGTAAGTGTGGTGTGCTGGGCTCGGTCGTATGACGGTAACTGGGACTTGGCTAAGCTTTTATCATCCCAATCCCAACCCTAAGGGCTGGAGGGCAAACCCTTGGCGCTTTTGAAAGAAAAGACACTTTATTTTATTTATCCCTGCCTGCACATGAAGAGTTATTCCAGCTGTCAGTGCCACTCGTTCTTTACATCCGTCGATCCCTGCATCCCTGCATCCCTCAGCTTAACTAAGCTTCAACATTGACACCTCATCCACCACCACCACCACCAGGTTTCGTGCGATAACCCTGGCTGGAATAAGCCGAAGGCTTAAAAATGATTGTCATTTGTAGACCATGGTATTGAAATCACATGAATTCATAATCACATATGGTGGATCTGGAATGTTTGATTTGATTTGATTTGGGATTCACATTGCATTTAGTACAAAAAAAAATAAACGAAATCTTAAAAAAGAAAGACAAGCATTTTCATGAAAAAAGTGGTGTATCACTTGGATCTGAGGAAAAAGATGAGAAGTCGTAAAAGTCAAGTCCAACCGAGTTTGTGGTGTTTGAATTTAAACTCCACGATTTAATGCTGAGGTTCAAGTCCAGTCACATGCATTTACTTTTGCTCTCCTCTCAAGAAACGTGTTTGTGAATGCATGAGAGGATGCAAATCAAAAGCTTTCATGGGTTTGGTTTCCTTGTTGGCGTCGACCAGAGTGACTGGGCAGGTTTCAGTTTTGGTTGTTTGGTGTTGTGTGTATCGCCTAAGGTAGGATCCGGAGACGAAAAACTCATCCCCCAAACCGGAGTAGAAGGAGTCGATTGTGTGGCTTCCTTGATGAGAGCGAATTACGCAATTCCACCTCTCTCCTGGCTCCGTACAAGCGCAATGCATTCTTCTTCTTCCTGCATTGGCAGTGCAATGGGGACTTGAATCTTTGATTTTTGGTCATTGGATTGAGCACGAGAAGAAGAGACCTCGGGAACGGGATGGGACAGGGTTTAAGCCGGTGCCGGGGTGGGTGGATACCTATCATCATCCTATTAAAATTACTATCTATCAAACCTTTTTACTACAAATTCTGGAATAATGAAGTATGTTTAAAAGTAATTTGACTCGTATTCTTGGTATTATTGTACAGTACAGGGCAAAAGGTTCACCATCATCATCATGATCATCGTATTCTGTTCAAAACATTGGTTTGACTTTGCTGGGATTGTGCCACGGGCTAAAAAGAAAAGGGCCCTTCTACTCAAGACGGTGTATTATTCATAAGTACCCCTGATCAGAGAAAACTCTTTAAAAAGGAGAGAAAGATGATTCATGTGAACTTGAACCAGTTTTGGTGTTTCATGAATGAGCGTCATTAATATTTATTTGGAAATGAGGGATGATGTTTGATTGCCGACTTCTTGGTTGGCTTCTGGTCTCAGACTGGTGGTGGGGTTGAACTTTCATAAATGCATGGGAAACGGCCTGAAGAAGAAATGGAGGCCAACCAGGCAGACATACAAATCCAAACCCAAATACATACACGACCCATGCCTGGCTAACCACCCAAAGAAATTGATGGGAGTTCGGCCCGACTGGCTCCAGTAAGTAATTTTCTTGGACGGCTTTTTACTCAATTTTGTCTTGTCCTGCCTTGGAGCAGAAAGTGTCGAAGAACCAGAAGCTAGCAGATTGGTTTTTTGACTCAACATCCCACAAAACGCAAACTGAAGAAGAAACCCAACCTCTTGTACAAACGTATCAAGGGGTAAGAGATTGAGGAAGGTTGATCGTTACTACGAATCTACAAAGAAGAAACAAAG
>JAQIWC010000355.1:0-10272 GCA_034694605.1 Folsomia penicula | reverse complement strand
AATCGATAGGATAAGTTGATCCAAATCCACCACGGCAGGATTCAAACGTCTATTCTCCAATCCAGCAAATGATAGTGAAGTTCAACCAGCACTTTTTTTGCTGATGTGTTAATAACATTCAGCTGAGCAGTGATATATTTTTTGTGAGTTTCGATTGAAGTCTTTCTCATTTTTTTGAGAGATTTTTAAAGGGATTTCATAGCATGCGGAACATTTCAGTGAATTGTCGATTGAATTCAGCATTTTCTGTCGTTTTGTTTCAAATATATTCGTTACTATCTTGTTGGTTCGTTAGTAAAGAGCTTATTATGTGAGTGCATAAGAAAAAACAGAAGAAGCCTTCTTATTATTTTGTTATTCATCTGTGGCTTGAGTCGTCTTTGAGGTTTACTTCCACAAACAGAGTTGTTTGTTCTTTTGATAGGAATTGACAATTTGTATAAAGAAATTGGATATACCCACATTTGTTCTTGTTTTCAAAAAACGCACCAACCACACGTCCTCACGATAACTGTTGATTTGTACATATCATCCCTTTTGAAATAGGGTTATTTCTTTTCCGCAATGTATGGATAGGCTCAATTCCTTTGGTTTTATTTACCTGGACGAAATTGAGACTTTGTTTGAAAGGGAAAAGCAGACTAAAAGAGTTGCGGGTCGTGGAAGGAAATAATAGAAAATCAACTCGCTCCGAAGATCGATCTGTCCTCCAGCATTTTGGGAAAGAAAAAAGAATTTAGGGATCACCCAACTTTTTGAAACTTTTTCTCATTTTTTGACAAAATCTTTTTTTCATTTGGTACAGGATCACAGAAAATGGAATGACAATTTTTATGATTGCTCCGTTTTCTTCGTTTGAATGTGTGCATTGGTTGGAACAATGGTTGTGATCGGTTTCCAGCCGTAAAGTACGTATTGCATGCTGCCAGGATGGAGAAAGTGGAGCTGAAATTGAGGATAACCGATGCGAATAACTGACTAAGCCCCAACTTCTTTAATCGTGTTCAATTGACTTTTTGTCTTTTTGAATAAAAAATTTCCCAGCAATGTTTACCACTTTGAAATGAAACGCTTTGGAAGTATTTTGCATACATTTAGTATGCAAATTGCAGAAAGCTTTCATTTTTATGAAATGATCTTTGTGACTGACGTTATTGTTTGATTGAGATGAAAGTTGTGGAAAATTTTATTGGTTAATTGTGTGAAGGTTATTTGATTGTTTTGTTTTAAAGGGAACTCAACAGAGGTTGGGTTTGAGGGCTACACGAGGGAGATTCAAGTGGTGAAAGCACTTACTTGAGGATGGGGAAAGTGATTTTTCATGTAGGAAACACTCCTGAGCCTACGGTACGAGTGTATTATCGGCTATTATGTGAACTCTTGGAGAGTGATTCCGCTTGGACTTTTGTTGTTGCTAGCTTCCATTCCATAACCCTCCAGGAAAGGCATAAAGCAAGAGGTCGAGATGCCTTTTTCTGCTGCATTTTTCTCAAGTGTTTGTCCAAACTCTTGGTTCACACGGCGATCATTCAATTCACCCGGAGTTTGTTCACACCTTCCCTTGTTCCTTGCTTGGGTCGGGGTCGGTTAATGTTCTTTTACGACGTGGCTTTTTCCCTATCTTACATGGATTTCAATGCGCTATGATTGTGCTGGAATCAAAACGTTGGGGTTATTTTGGGAGAAATTCTAAAGAATGAAAGTTTCGGTAAAAGGGTTATGTCAACAGAGTTTAGTAAAGTCGGCCCCGTTTTGTTCTTTAATAATTGACCCCATTTCTCTCCGCTCATGGAGAATTTCCGGGTCTTCTTGTGTCACAGCTTTTTACTTTTAATTCATTTTTTGACGGAGACATCCTTCAGGGAAAGGACGTTACTTCATCTTTCTTGTTTCCTCCAAAGTTTTCTTCTGCAGATTTCTTGGGTCTTCAATGTTGCTCGAGTATGTGCTTGTCCAACTACTCAACTCACAATTTGAGTTTATATGCAGGCTCTTTATACACATATTTTGTATGCACACGGGCCGTGATGGTCGTCCATCCACTTTTGTCAAATGGATTTTTCTTGTTCTTTACTTTGGAAAATGCTTATAAGAATTGGGTAATCACCGCAAGGGTGGTCCTTCTTGTGTCAAGAAGACTCTTCCACTAATTGATATTAACGATGAAAACAAACAACTTTTACTCTTCTAAAATTGATGAACGAGTTTAATGGATTTTTATCTTATTTTTTTGATTTCAGGGGGATTCGCCATTCGGAAAGACTGAAGCGTACATCAAGCTGGAACAATTGGGAGAAGGTTCTTACGCCACCGTTTTCAAGGGATACAGCAAGTAAGTGAACGTTCCGCTCACTATTATTTTTATATAAGAAATCCGAGAGCTTCTATGCCAATGTGGGTCAGTCGGTTGGTGTAAGTAGTGGCTGCAGACAATTTGCTGCAGACAATTTGCTGCCAGTTGGGTTGGGCAGAAAACTAATTTCGAACAATTCTCTGGAATGTCATGCTCGGCACACAATGAACTGGAAGACGACGTGGATGAAAATTAAATTAAAATCTTCCAGAGCGGAGAGTCGTCCGTCATGTTTCTCATTGTTTGTCGGCTGACATCAGCATTCCAACAGGAAAACATGAATGTGTTGCTGGATGAGTTAGTCAATAAAGATTTTCTAATCAATATTCGTTTTACCAAACCAAGAAGCCCTTATGTGCCTCGTGGCTTATTCTCGTGTTATACGGTTCCTGCGCCAGAGCTAATTTATGTATTTGAGGTGAAATGCAAAGTGAAAGTGGTCATACATACACTGATGGGCTTTTGTTTTAAGGGATTTTATTAAATTTATTCCGTATTTCTTGCACCCTACTTTTTAAAATGCATAGCTTAAAGGTGCCTCACCATATAATGAGAAACAATTGTGGGGAAGACGGAAGATTTTCAGTTTTATCCGTGATTGTACGTAATTCCCTCAGTCTGGTTCTTCTAATCCAAGTGAAAGTTAAGCCGAGTTAAGTCGTGCACAAGTGCCTGTTCAGTTTCCAGAGCAGAGTTTGGTTGAGCGTCTTTTGTTGAGCCAAAATGGAATTACGATTATCGTGACAAGCTCATGCAAGCTCCCTTCTCTGCCTGCCTCCTCCACTTACTTTATTCATTCATTCGCCCCCATCCATCCATCCATCTCTCGAAGGAAAGGATTGAAGAGGATTTATCCATGAAATTTATGCAGACTCAAGGAGGAGGGAACACCACTCTCTCAAGATTGAAAGCCTGGGTTTTAGTTGTTGAAAGAAGTTGTTGGATTAATCGGCTGGTGGTTGATAACATGCGTGATGCGTGTCATTGCATTCAAAATCTGAATATTGAGCTAAGCTGTTGGAAAAGGACCATGAATGCTGTGGGTCCTTTGCAGCACTCACCTTCGAGCAATATGAGCAGAGATTGTGACTCACATGCACACTTTACGCTGAAGAAGATGAAGATGTGAAGCAAGTCAAAGGCGGATGTGACACGAGTCCCAAACAATGGTTTGCATAATTTCTTCACCTCACGTGGCAATGATAACGACCTTTGACACTTGATTAGCCTAATGTGCCTCCATTTCTTGAGTAGGCACTTCCCGATACCACTCCAAGCCTGCTCTGGGATGAATTGAAGGGTGGATCGTGGTGCGGTGGGTGGGTGGGTGCCGCATCCTAATCTCTTTCCGCTCCCATGCATAAGAAATGAGGAGAAAGAGGAGAGACTCACTACCTGGATTGGGTGACTTGGACTTGGAATAGGACTTTCATTCATCTTTGTCTCCATTCTCTCCCACTCTCCCACTAATGCCTTTTAAATTGGGAAATGCCTGTAAAAGTCCCGTCCCTTGTGAATTTTATGACATTTTGATGTCGATGAACCCCGACGGCTCTCTCCATCAGGGGGTCAACTCAATGTCTTAGTTGAACTAGACGCATGCCTAATGGTTGGAATGAGGGGTTGTTCAGAAATATACGGGATTGATTATGATTTTTATAGTGCTTTCGTGTGAAAATGGCCATTCCACAAATCACAGTAATTGAATGCAATTGGTAATAAGCTTCACTTTTGTGAGGCTCAAGCAGCTCTTCCCCCTCTATCCTTCCCCGAGTGTGGTTGACAGTTTTTTCTTCATAATTGTCATTTTTTTCATCTCCCAAATATTCTAACTGGAGTAACGATAAACTCTAAAAACCTTGAATAATTTAAAAATCATTCTTTTATTGCTACAGTTCTTTCCGTCAACGTAAAATCAATTTCAAACCCAAAATGACTGAATAAATGTCGTTTTATTGAACTTACGAGGTCTACGCAAGGAGGGTTTCAATCTTTTGTGACTGTAAAGAAATCTCAGTGAGCTTTTACTTTAATATGCCTGATCTGTCGGTGTGGCTAAATTATTCTGTCTGTCTGCCTATCTCTCCTCCCATTCTTCCTCCTTCGTTGGGTTCGAGGAAATGAAGATGAGAAAAAAGATTTTCATTCAAATGAAAGAATTGAATGAAATGATTTTAAACTCGCTCTCATCTTTTTGTCGCTGTCCCCTCGTCTTCTTCTCCATTAAAATTCACTTCTTTCCCTTTTTCATTTTTTCTGGCTGAATTTCTATGAATATCATTCATACCCGTATTTTTTATACATATGCGAAGAGATACATATAATAATCGATTCTTACTTGCTTGCTATGGCTTTCTTATGGTGGTCGTGGTTCTCTCCTTTTAAATACATTCAACTCAACTCATGAATGAATTCCCCTTGTGTGGTCTCATCGTTCGTTTTATTTTAATAATATGAGAGCGGTCTCATAACGCTTAATCCTCCGTTGTCGCATCTGCATTCAAATTTGAAATTCATGGAGTGGTTTTTGGTAATGTTATGTGGCGAGCTTGTGTGAGTGTTTGTGTGTTGTGGAGGTGCGAAGAAAGGGAAGTGGAAGATGCGTCCAGTGCCAAGAAGAAACTCATAAATTTGAGATAATTGGGCGTTGTCTCGTGGACTGCATGGTGGCATTACTTTACTACCTTGCTCCTCTTCCCGAGGATATTGCTGCCATGAACTTTCTCCAACAATTCAGGCGTCTTCCCGTACCTTGGCCATTATTATGAGGAAGGAGAGCGGGGAAGAGTAAAGGAATAGTTAGTGGGACTTGCTCCTCTTGAAGGAATTCGATTTTGGTGTTGTATAATGTCTCAGGTTGGCTGGTTGGGTGATATTTATGGCTGTTTAAGAAGAAGACTCAAAGTTGGAAATGCATCCTCATCCCCGTCCATCCATAACTTTGCTCTCTCTCTACTTCCGAGTGTATCCTGGATGGGGGGGAAAGTTGTGTATGTATGCGTCGGTGGAGAAAGTGCATCCAACCGAACCTTTCGTTTGTTTACACACATCAGAGTGCAGGTTGTATTGAACCTCAACTGCTGCTGCTGCTTCTGCTGCTGGTGGTTGGAGCATGCATGGTTATGCTCAATAAATCTCACCCTCTCTGAAATGACGGAGGCGAGGCTTGATGTACTAATTTGAGCTCAAATTTAAGCTCAAGGTGAACACTAACCACACACGCCGGGCTCAAACTCAAAGTAAATGAATTGGAATTTACCATGCTCCCTAAAATGTGGTTTTTGGTTAGGCTCTCCAGGTCTCTGGTTTCTC
Organism: Folsomia penicula; assembly: GCA_034694605.1. NCBI lineage: Eukaryota > Metazoa > Arthropoda > Collembola > Entomobryomorpha > Isotomidae > Folsomia > Folsomia penicula. Next base: position 4,607 of record JAQIWC010000355.1, on the reverse strand, counting down.
CTTTGTTCACAAAAATTAAGTCGGCTCCGGGCACTCGCAATCAGTTCTTTTCACCCAGAACCACCACCACCACCACCGCTTCTCTTTTCTCACTCCGCCCACCCGCTCTCTCTCTTTGGACTTTCTCCCCTTGTATTGAAACACCGCTTTGAACTTCAGTTAATTCAGATTTATTTTGAGCTTGAAAGAGAAGGTAAATTCGTTGATGATTTGTTTGTTTTCCTTCTCACTGTTTTGGGAAATGCATTAGTTCGTGATAATTAGTTGTGGTGGAGGATGTAGAGCTTGTGTTAAATTCGATACTGAACGCTGATGAGAAAGGGAAATACCTGCATCAGAGCTATTTTATGTATGATGTGGATAAATGAAATGTGTGATGTGGGTTCATTTACTTCCTCATGCATGCATGCACTGTCATGTTCTGCTCCGTAGGAAAAAGTAGAGGAAATGATGCATCTCAAGTTCAAAAAATGTGTTCAACTTTTTTACGAGTATGAGGGAAATCAATCACTGACACGAGCGATTTAGCTCGTCTTGTGCTATCATGGGATTTTGTATTCTGCTCTTCACCCACACAACAGAGCCTTTATTACACGCACTCCTCTCCATGCTCATACTCTTCAGCCCGGGACTACATCTGGGTGCATGGATGGTTCTCATCTTGGGACGAAATTCGTTTCCGGTTTAGTCTGCAGTCAGTCACTCTCCGCTGTTACGCTATCCCGTCCATTCTTCCGTCTTTCTTTCCTTCCTTTCGCAACAGGGTTTATAGGAATGAAGGATGAGGATCTAGGTGGTGAGCTGGGTTAAGTAAGAATGAGATTGAAGGGAGAAAGAGACGAGACAGAAAAAGTACGAGAGGAGAAAATATGTTGTGAATCATTGGGATGGGATTACTTGGGATTAAAGGAAATTGCAATCATCGCCTTTTCTTGTTGATGGCAGAGCCACGCACCCATCTTGTCTGTCTAAAACCCTCTCATTCTGCTCCAAATTATTGGCAAGGCTTGGATACCTTACTTACACCCTTTCTGGTTGATGAGACGTTGTGGTCATTAATCAAAAAGTTGAATTTAAGCCAGAGTCAGATTAGTTGATGATTCATTTGCCTGCGTATGCACTTGGTTCTGATGACTATGCAAATTCAATTACATTTCCTCGCTTGTGTGTGTCTGATTTGTGTTTATCAGAGGTGGCAGAGACAACCGTCTTGATTTAAGATTAGATTGGATTCAGATTTCTTGGAATGTGTTTGAAGATGCTCAAGCAATGATTTCATAAATTTTCATTTTCCTTCTTTCTTTTTTGCTCTTCGCAGTTTGACGAATCAAGTTGTAGCCCTCAAAGAAATTCGGCTTCAAGAAGAGGAAGGGACACCATTCACAGCCATCCGGGAAGTAAGTTTTTTTCTGTTTATGTATACCCTTTTAAAATCTCGAATAAAAAGTATAAGCATAACTTTATTATCTTCCTAGGCTTCCCTATTGAAGGACCTGAAACATGCAAATATTGTTATACTTCATGATATTGTCCAAACGAAAATCTCCCTCACCTTCGTCTTTGAATACCTCGTAAGTCACTCAACGCATCACAATTTATTATGCCCCCTCCCCTCCATTGTTATATGTTCCCGATCCAAGGATAAGGAAGGGTGTGCACATGCAGAAGGTAGAAGGCGGAAGTGCACTTGACTTGCATTCAATCTTGAATTTGGATTCGAGTCAAGAAGATTCTTCTTCGTCCCTCTTGTTCTGTCACTCTCTTCGGCTTTTCTTCTTCCTCATCCTCTCCCTCTTGGTCCTCTACTTTCCTTCCTTTTTTCATAGAATGACTCCCTGCCATGCATCTAGTACGTTGGTTGACAATGGCTTTGTGTCCAGACAGAGACAGTTCATAATCTAAATATTCTGTGGCTGGAGTTGAGCCAAAGTTTCATTGTTGGGTGGTGGACAGTATTCATCAGTCTGTCAAACTTTAGTTTAGTTCAGGTCTCGGGTCGGTGTGTTCTCATTGTTTTGAGTTGTTCTGAGCCGTTTTCTTGTTCTTCCAGCACACCGACCTTTCACAGTATCTCGAGCGACACGGCCACCCTGGAGGGCTGAATCCTCGCAATGTGAAAATTTTCCTCTTCCAATTGCTCCGTGGTTTGGCGTACTGCCATCGACGACGCATCCTGCATCGTGATGTTAAACCCCAAAACCTTCTCCTAAGTCAAGGTGGAGAGCTCAAATTGGCTGACTTTGGTAATTTTGAAAATTCTAAGAATGACAAAATGTAGTTTTTTTGAAGAATAAAAATACGATCTGGATATTTTTGTCTCTATAGGTCTTGCCAGAGCAAAATCTGTGCCAAGTCACACATACTCGCATGAAGGTAAATAAAGAGTTGTATTTTAATCTTTGATTATTTTACATGCATTATGAAAACCAACTTTATTTACCAACGTTTTTCATTCTAGTGGTCACACTGTGGTATCGTCCTCCAGACGTTTTGTTAGGTTCTACTGACTACTCAACTCAAGTGAGTCAAAATATTATATCATGCATGCTCATATATAATACATACGTGGGCGATACCAAAAGTTCTGTCGCGTCTTTTTCTAAATTATCATATTTTGAGAATGACTGGACGGATAAGCTTGAAATTCCTGGTGTTTGGAGAGATACATGTCATCATCATTTCGACAGAATTTGATAACAATCCTTTCAGATGTTCCTGAGCTATTGAGTGAGATCCATCAACTTTTTGGACATCATTTTTTGGGTCATCCGGAAAACAGTTTTTGAGGAAAAAAATACTTAAGTACACGAAAATTTAAAAAAGTGTTTATGGTGGGGACACACCCACACTTCGTGCTGTTCAGAAATGTCGGATAAGATTTTGTGGAATTGGGAATACGGTAGTAAATGATTCGGAAGTGCGAGATAAAATTGAAATTAAATTTATCAGAAAAAGCGTGTCTCGCGCGCGCGCACAACTGCTGGCAGTAAAAAGTAATGTGGGGAAGAACACGCGACAGAACTTTTGGTACCGCCTACGTATGTATGTTTGTCTCTAGCTTCTTGTCATTTGACATGAAATTGAATGTCACCCAAATGTGTCATCATATCGACAATGCAAATAAAAGTGTTATATTTTATCTAATTGAAAAGAAGTATGAATGGATAATGAAAGTACCGACGACAGATGCGGCTTATGTATGGTGGAGAAAGCTCAATCAGCCAAGTTTGAGATGGATCGATATTATTATTAAATTTACCTATCTCAAAGAACAACTGCAATTTTGCTAATTGATTGATGTAAGCGGATCAGAACTTGGATTCGCTACTTTTTTTGTTTGATCTGACATTTGTTTAATCAATTTACATCAGCATTGACACTCATTTTGCATGGTTGCATGCATTCGCCTAGAGAATTTGGATGCGTCTTCATTCATCTAAACCGTGTTGCATGGTCTGAGTGTCTACTCCTTGTCCATTAAAAATGCTGACCTTTACCACTGTCATGTTATACAGACGAATTTTGAATTTTTGGAACATTGTAGGCATCTCTCCTTTAAACTTTAATTCATCACAACCATCACCCTCTGACAATTTTGGCTTTGACACAGAAAGTAAAAGTAGTTCAAACGACATTATTAACTCGGAAACAAACAACTCTTCCTTAAAATTTCAAGTTTATCATGTTACGAGTTGGAGAGAGGCGAAAGGGAAACCCTTGTTCTGGTGCACTTTTGCATTTTCAATTTGCAGTTTTGTTTTCAGTTCTGTGAAGCTTTTAATTTTGATGAGAACCGAAAAATCGGACATGGCCAGCATTATTGGTGGAGTTTGCTGGTGTTCTTATATTCTCTCTTGCTGCTTCATTTACACTGTTCATTTGGTCAAAGCGAAAGCAATTTGCAACTTTTTTCATGACTGGCAAAATATTGAGGGTGAAATTTTAACTGGTAAGTCGAAATTTAGCGAAAAAGCTAAATTATTAAATGTAAAAAAATACGGGAACATTCAAGCATTTCTTAAATTCATTTATTCATTCAGAAAGTAAATCTATGGATTTTCTCCGTGCAACAAAGGATCACCACTTTTGGGATGATCAATATGGAATCCCAGCATTTTTCTTGAAATCACAGCGATGGGGAATGAGGCCATTTCTTTTGACAATTCCTGCTTCAATCATCCTCATGGGATTCAACATCTTCTTTTCCCCGAGATATCCAATGTATCTTTACTCCTTAGTCCCGGACAATGTGGAGATACCCTGGTTGAAGATTCTTTGCTTCCTTGTCACTTGGATGGAAGTGTATTTTTTTGCATTGTGCGAAAATCAGATTGAAATATTGTTTGTCGCTTTTTCAAAAAGCATTTCAAATTGTCTTCACCTTCTAACAATTCCTGCACAAATTTGGAGTCCTTTCAATCCCAAAACAGCTCCGAGTTCCCCTTGTTTTCACCACTTTTCTAAAATTGATCACTCCAAGTCAGCCAAGCTAGGTGACCCAACACCTCTGGATAAGTCAACATCCACGGCTTCCGATGTTTTGAAAACCTTTGAAGATTCCGTGGAAAAATTTGAAAGATTGAGTAAGCTTGTGACCACATTCAACC
>JAQIWC010000354.1:0-10275 GCA_034694605.1 Folsomia penicula | reverse complement strand
GATAATTGACCTGTGCAAAAGAAACAGGGCGCTGTTGAGTGATTTGACATTTAAATGAGGTCAAAATAGTAAGAAATGGCGAAACTTACGGAGGAAGGACGGAAAAAGTGTCGTAATTTTTAGAGTCAAATAATAAAGTCGCTAATTTTCCTGGTTTGTCGGCCAATCTGCAAATTTGATGAATTCATTATGGAATGAGCCATTAAATTGCAATTAATAATCAACACTTACCACGACGAATATGATGTCCAGGATGATGAATAAATCAATCAAATTATGGAAAGGAAACCCACATTTTGCAGATCTCCATGAAGTTGACGAAGCTGGTCTTCTTGGTCCCGACCCTGAGAACTTGGGGAGGTCGCATCACAAACTTTTGCTTCGTCCCGGACGCCATTTCCGGGTTCTTGGCGTGCCTGCAGAGGGAGAGAGGAGAACAAATGAATTAAGAGAACTAGGAAAACAACCCCACCCTCCGCCCCACTCACATGATCTCAAAGACTCGTGTGAGGAGTTCTTCGTAGGTGTAGTCCCGGTCAGAGGTGAGCCAGGGCTTCTCCGTGGCCCGCGGCGGAGCTGAGCCGGGGGAGATCACTGCGGCCCCCTCCGAACTCCCCTCCTCGTCATCCGAAGCATTGATGACCATGTCCTCGGCCGTCCCGCCGGCGTCCCCCTCCTCCCCTCCGGCCAACTCATCAAACACACCCCCCTTCTTCTTCTTTTTCTTCTTCTCCGCAAAGTCCAGGCCGAGGACGTCCCCTTCCTCATTCTCCTTGTCCAACTCCACATCTCCTCCCACCATGACCACCACCCCCACTTCCCCTCCCTCCGCCGGCTTCTTGCTCTTCTTCTTCTTCTTGAGGCCAAAGGACTCGAGGCTCTCGAGGAGTTCGGACTGCCCCCCTTCCTGCTTCACCTGCGCCGCCTCTTCCGGCTCCAAGGCGAAGGAGGAGGAGGAGGAAACCCCTCCCTTCTCGGCTCCTCCGCCCCCACCACTCCCCCCACCACCACCCCCAGATAAAACAGAGTCAAAATCAATCTTCTTCTTTTTCTTCTTCTTCAACGAGGGGTCAATCTAAATCAACAACAAAATGAATAATTAAATCCATTCTAATTTATCTTTATTTAGTTTAGCTCCATATTGGATGGAAAAGTGAATGTCAAATGTCGTTGGCCGCACCCCCAACTCTGTGCTCGGGTCCATGATTGCTTAGTTGAAATCCAAGGAATTGGTTGACAATTTGAAAACGTCTGTCGTTGAAATGGCGAAATGTTGAATCTGAGGAGATTGCATCAGTTTTGTGTGCCGACTTGCTGTTGGTGTTGGTTCTGTTTGATCCGACTCTTGTTTTCCCCCGCGGGCCGAGGCAAACTGCGCCTTCCACCACCACCAACCACTCTCTCACTCAAGAAGAAGCAGCAGAAGAACAGAAGAAATGACTCTTTGGAGGATACTTTCACTCGTTGTCCCTTCCTCCTCCAGCTGAGGTGCGAGCCACACCCCCCATCCCTCAGCTCCGGATGTGGGAGAGGGGCCGATGACGAAGAAGATGCACCACCACAAGAGACACCCACCTCCACCCACCACGACCACCTCCTCCACGACCTCCAACAACAATGAAACCCTCGTCTTTCCACCTCTCACCTACTCCAGGTAAGACTCCCCCCTCCTCCCCCTCCACTTCAGCTGGATAAATTGATCAACCTTGACCCCTTTCCTTCCTTTCTTCCACAGGTGGACGCAATGGCTGCTCAAGGTCAGTACTAGTTGACTTGTGAAGATCATCAAGCATAAATTGACTCTGATTGAATCCCAAATATTGCAGGACACCTCAGAAGACTGTATCATTCATCACTCCAACCCTTCCCTCCTTAGTGGCGGCGGGGGGAGTGGTTCTGCGGGCGGAGGGGGACCCCCTTCACGGAAAACTTCCACGTCCACCCAACCCCACCCCCACTCCTCCTCCTCATCCTGCCCATCCTCATCCTCCTCCACCAATCACCACAAGAAGAATAATATGGAGCTTATCCAATTGTATGACTTCCTCTAATCTTTGTGACCTGTCCTAACCGAATTTTTGCCCATTAGACTCGCCATAAACGCCTTAGAATTCACGGCCCCCGTCTACTCCTTCCTCAACACGGCGGCCTCCGTGTCCCCCACCACAGCTACACCGCCTCCCATCTCTCCCACGCCCACCCCCACCAGCCCCACGAAACCCCTGTCGGCCATTCCCTCCTCCGTCAAGGAGTCCCTCTCCCTCGAGAAGAAGACGTCCACGGAGCTGAAGCTGGAGAGGGAGTTCATTCAGCTCAGCGGACATCAGGGCACCTTCGCCCCCGCCGGGTGAGTCATTCTCTCTCCTATCCAACTAGGCCTCCAAGTTAGAGGCTCTAACCATAATTGACCCTAATTTCCTGCCCCTCCCCCTGCTCAGGCCCAAGTCGCTGTGGAAGAAGCTGCCGCCGGACTCTCACCAAGAGGCGGAGATTTACGTCCACCTCAAGTCCACGCCCACGGACCCTTTCGTCAAGCACATTCCTCATTTTATCTCACAAACCAACTACAACTCCACTGACTTCATCGAGTTGGAAGGTGAGTTTTCTTACTCCTCCCCTCTCCCACTCTTTAACATGACCTTTACCCTCTCTCTCCAGACCTCATCACCCGCTTCGAGCTCCCTTCCCTCTCCATCATGGACATCAAGCTCGGGACGCGCACCTTCCTCGAGTCGGAAGTTTCAAACACCAAGCCCCGCTCCGACCTCTTTGAGAAAATGTACAAAATCCACCCCGGCGCCTTCACGCCCGAGGAACTCGCCTCCAAAACCGTGACCAAGCTCCGGTACATGCAGTTCCGGGAAAAACTCAGCTCCACCACCGACCTGGGCTTCCGGATCGAGGGCGTCAAACTCCCCGCAGACTCGGGCGTCAAGATTGACGCCAACTTCCAACGCCTCAAGGATGAAGCCACCATCACCATGATTTTAGACAGATTTTGCTCCAAATTCAAATCCGAGTTGAGGGGGAAGCTCATTGGCTTGAGGGCCTCCTTGGAATCCTCCCCTTTCTTCAGGACGCATGAAATGATTGGGAGCAGGTGGGTGGGGTTCTGGGATTATTTAGTGGAATATTTTGAAAGATGATTAACATGATGCCTTATTCTCCCTCACAGTCTGTTGCTGATGCACGACTCGTCCGAGTGCGGGTGTTGGATCATCGACTTTGCCAAGACTTTCAAGTGCAGTGGGAGTGGCAGCAGTGGGAGCAGCGACCAGGGGAGCCACCACAGGGGGCGGTGGGAGCTGGGCAACCGAGCCGACGGCGTCCTCACCGGCATCGACAACCTAATTAGGCTACTCACCTAAACTACTCCCAAGAATTGATGATGAAATCATTATTTTTATAATCAATCCTCTATTTTTCAATAAATTCAACACTTTTTTTATTTACAAAATAACAAAACGGGGTGTATAAAAAGGGGTGGGGACGAGTAGTGAGTGAGTGGGGGGTGTGGTTTAGGTTAGTTGTTGCTCTCGGACGTGGCGGAGGAGGTGTTTGTCCAGTTGTTGAGGGACTCAAAGAAGATCCGGAGGTTGTGGCCCGCCTTGCCCACGGGCGAGTCGTCCTCGTTGAACGTCTCGCAGTTGTCAAAGATGAGGCGGACGTCCGTGAGGAAGCAGTCCCGGCCCCCGTACGTCGTCCCCAAATTCTTCTTGATCGTCGACAGGTCCATCGGCGTCTTGATCACCTGCGACGCAAAACAAAGAGCAAAAGATGATTATTGAAGGACTTTACTTTGTAGACCTTTGAATGGAAAGGGGGTGTGGCCTCCTTACCTTTCTGTAGGTGGGGAACTGTCGGGTGTTGACGGGCTCGAGGAATGGCCAGGCGTCCTCATGGCCCATCAACTCGTCCAACACCCGGTCACACCACTCCAACTCCTTCTTCTGCTTCTTGGTCTTTTTGACAGGGGGAGGAGGCGGGAGAGTGGCCGTCGTGGGTGGTGGAAGTGGGGGCTGACCAAAGGACGGCAGCGGAGAGGTTTGGTTAGGTCCAGAAAGAGGGGTGGTGGTGGAGGGAGGAAGTGGAGGCGTCTGCAGAGGCACCGTCACTGCCCCCAAGCCCAGAGAAATTGTGAGGGACCCACCCCCCTCCTTCGGCTGCTGCTGCTGCTGGGGAGTGGTCGTTGACAGGAGGGCTTTGTCCAAGGAGTCTTGAGCAGGGCTGGGAGTGGGGGTGGTCGGCCTGGCTTCCACCGACGCCGTCGCCACAGCCACAGGAGCAGCCGGAACCTTCTTTTCCTTCCCTTTCTTGGGGGATGAGGTTGTGGAGGAGGAGTCCGCACCCCCACCACCCCCACTCTTCCTGCTGCTGGGGATGGAGGATGAGAAGGGAGAGGAGTGGGAGTGGGAGTGGGAGGAGGTGGAGGACGGCTGGTGGTCCGGGCAGTACCACCGCCCCCGCGGCACCTTCGCCACCGCCGGAATGATGCAGTCCGTGTGAAACGCCTTGACACACTTGTCACACGCCAACAACTTCTTGCCCTGTCAGAGTCAAAAGAAAGGATTATAAAACCACACCCCTTGATGATGACCTTATGCTCCTTCCCCACCTGAAGGTTTCCCTTTCCGCAGACGATGCATCCCCTGTTGCCCGTGGCCTTGTTGATGCACTCCCAGCAGAACCAGTCCCCGTCCGGGATTTGTTCCAGTGGGGGTCGGAAGCAGTAGGTGTGGTAGCCCCGGTCACAGGCGTCGCAGAGGAGGAGCTTGTCCTCGTTGTCCCCTCCCTTGCACAGCTGACAACTCGCCTTCATCACGGACTTGTCCCAAGCGATGGACGAGTCCAGGAGGTAAATCGCCATGCTCAGCACGGACGGGGACGACGTCTTACGAACAGACTCCCGCCAATGCGTCAGGAATCGACTGCGAAAGGACATTGTCATTTAGTTTAGGTCATCATCTTCCATTTGACCTGTTTGTTGACCCACCTGCATGAATTTTTGGACTCGTTGGCAGCCTGGAGCCGTTCTTCCTTCTCCTTCATTTCCTTGAGTTTGTTGTTTTCCTGGATCTGTTGACCGCGGGTGGAGGAGGTGGAGCCGCAGGGCCCGATCAGCTGTTCCCCTCCCGCCAGAGCATTCGCGTTGTCCTCCCCCACCAAATTTGAAAGGTTGAGCTCATTGGCGGACTTGCCGAGCGGGGGTTTGAGGTAGCGACGCTCCACGGCCGTCTCCAACTCCAACAACCGATCCTTGACCAGGGACACGATCTCACTCTGCTTCAGGGACGACGTGTGGTGGAGGTTCCGGGGGAGGGGCAGCACAAAGTTCTTGACCTGCAGCGACGCTCCCGCCACGCGCTCCTGCACAATCACCAAAAACATTTCAATTTCAATTTATTGACCTACAAAAAGGTCAAAAGTAACGTCTGACCCACCTCCAATCCCTCCAGGGTCTCAATGAGCCCTAAATGGATTCTATAAACGAGGTCGGGGTCTACGCCGATGTCCTCCTGATAAAAGAGGTCCAGCTCCATCTCCTCCATGTCCTCAAACCGTGGGATTTTGCGGGACAGGGTCACGCCCTGCAGGGCCGCCTTCAAGTCCTTCTCCCTCAACCCATTCTCCACGAGTTTGGCCGTGAACTCCTCCAGCTCCTTGCCCTCGTCCAAGTAAAAGTAGGAGGACCAGTCCTCCTTCCGGATCTTGCGGACCAGGACGTCGTCATCCGTGGGTCCCTTCTTCTTGCCCTTCCCTCCCTCCGCCCCCTCCCCCCGCAAAGCCTGCGGCTTCTTCCCCGAGCAGAGCTGACTCTTCTCCACAAAGGAAAAGATCTTGATGCAGGGCGGGGGCACTTCCAGGAAGATTTTTTGTTGCTGCAACTGCAGCGCTGCTGCTGCTGCTGCCGCGATTGCTTCAGTTGTGGGCGTGGTTGCTGCTGTTGGAGGGGGTGCGACGTTTTCTTCATTCTCCTCGTCCCCCACTCCCCCTCCTCCTGCCGCTGCCTCTGCCGCCTTGGTCTCAAACTTGGCCTTGACCTTGTCCCTCAATTCCTCAAACTCTCCCGAGACGCCGCCCTCAATGTAGAGCCCGCCAGAGTGGGGGAGGTTCCAAAAGCGGCGCCGGAACCGGTCCTGGCCCAGGCAGGGCGTCCGAATGTTCTTGAAATTGACCTGCATCTGCTTCTTGAGCTTCTCATTCGTGTTCTGGAGGTGAGTCATCTTGGACTTGAGCTCCTCGATGGAGAGCTTGTCCTCCTCGTCCTCAACTCCGACCCCTCCTACTCCTCCCACCCCTCCCACTGCAGGAGTGGTGGATGAGGATGTGGGCAGTGGGGGCTCCTCCCCACCGACTCCCCCACCCGTAGGCTTGGTTGGGTTGGAGGCCGTGGTGTCGTTGGACTCTTCTTCGCAGGCGGAGGCCACGGCCCGTCGGGCGAGGACCATCCTCAGCTTCCGAATCTTGACGTCATTCTGGACGCGTTCCTTTTTGCAGTTGTGGATGAGGTCGGAGGTGGAGTCGAGGTGCTTGAGCACGGCCTTGTTCTGCAACAGGATGTCGCACAGGTAGGACACGATGATCGTCTTCCTCTGCGGCCGGAAAGAATAAATCAAACGTGAGTTGATCGCAAGACAATCGTTCACTAATCAAGTCTCTCTCCCACTGACCTTGGGGTTGTGGCAGGTGAAGGGGGCTTCCGCGAGCCAGTTGGCGTAGGTTTCCGCTTCCGGCTCCGAGTCAGAGATGCCCTCGAGGTAAATCCGGAGGATTTCACTCAAACTCCCGAAATTAACGTCCGCCTGCTTCAGCGTCTGGTTGAATGTCGTCATGTGCTTCGTGGGGTTGGGCTGCAGAAGGAGGAAAGGTTCAATTACTACTCTCCCTTAACAAACTGAACCCAGCCAATGATTAGCAGTCATTTGTGCTCACCATGCCGGGGTCCTCCACGGCGCAGACGATGAGGTGGATGAGGATGCTCTGGAGCTCCTCCTCATTCTCCGTCTGGTTGATGAATCCCTTGAGGAGGGACTCGAGGTCCGGGAGGGAGTCCATGTCAAAACCAAGGGTCTCCCCGAACGTGGAGAGGAACTCGTAGATCTGGAGCAGGTTGCTGAACGCCCCCGGCTCCAGGCACGTCTCCAACTTGGACACGGCCCCCAACTCCTCCCCCTCCCCCGCCCCCACCAACAACTCATCCACGTACTTCTTCCCGCTCTCGGCGTCGTCCCCGTCCTCCCCCTCCCCTCCGCCTGCCCCACCACCCTCCTTCCCTCCTCCTCCCCCTGACCCCCCTCCCCCTCCGCCAGAGGCAAAGGAATTCTTCTTCCGGTCCCTCCGCTCCTGCTGCTGCTTCAGCCGACGCTTGCTTTTCTTCAGCACTTCCAAATTTTTTATGAGGAGTCCGTGTTGGCGCTTCCGCTCCCGGTCCACCTTCTCTTTTTCCTCGCTGAGGAGGCGGAGGCGGAGCTGGTCCCGCTTCAGGGCCACGTCCTCCTTCAGCATCGTCAGCTTCTTGAACACGGACATCCCGCCAGAAGGAGGGGTCAGGAGCTCCTCCGCGGGGAGGGTCAGCTTGTCCCCCTCCAGGTCAAAGGTGTAGGAGCCCAGGAGGAGGGACGTGTTGAACGTAAAGTGACGCGGCGTCAACTCCGCCGTCCGCTGGTTCAGGTGCTTCTTTATCTCGTTGATGGACTTGCACTGCGGAGTTCAACCCAATTCATTAAAGACATTCATTCATTAAAGAGAGATAGACTCCACTCCTCCCTCACCTTGACGCCCTGTGGGGTGACGTACACGAGGTTCCCTTCATAGACCAACTTGAAGTCCGTGTTCTTGACGAGCGTTTCCCTCTTCCAGCCCATTCGGAGGGGGAGGTTAAAGTCCGGCGGGTCTTTGGAGGAGGACTTGCCCCCTCCTCCGAGGGGTGAAGGGATGACGAGCTTCGAGTCTTCCACGAGCCAAGGGCGGTAGGAGATTGAGTCCTTGGGGTCTCCTAGGCCCAGGCCCAGGCCCCCCACCCCCATCCCTGGGGGCTGTTGGTGGAGGAGGAGGGCTGAGGCCGCGGCGGCGGCGGAGGGGGATCGGGACTGGGCCAGCAGGGAGGCGACCGTCTTCTTCTTCTTCCCGCCCTCCCCCCCTTTCCCGCGAGAGCCGATGAGGCCGATTTGGGGGAGCTTGGGGATCATGTGCGTGTAGTGAACAGGCTTTTGGACGACGTGGGCCGGGGGTGGGGGAGTGTCCGGGGGTGTGGTCTTGCCCGGGTAGGTCGAGAGGTTGATGGGGGTGGAGTGGGCGGGTGGGGGTTGGTTCCCAGAGGAGGATGTAGTGGAAGTGGGGGTGGGCGTCAGAGGGGGGTGGGGGACTTGGGAGGCAGCCGCATTCCCCCCGCCGCCGCGAGGCCCCTTCTTTTGGAGTTTGGAGAGATTCAGAGCATCCTGCGGCTCCTTCTTGAGGGAGGCGAGGAGGGGTGGGAGGAGGAGAGGCGGTGGGGTCTGGGTGGCAGGAGGTCCATGGTGGTGGGAGGGGGGCTGAGGGGGGTGGTTGGCCTGCTGCTGCTGTTGATGATGCTGACGAGATCTTTTGGGTGCGGTGCTGTTGGTGCTGCTGCTCAAGATTGAAAATCAACAATCAATTCCAAACCAAACTCGGATTATGAATCTGTCCTCACCTGGTGGACCCCCTTTTCCCCTCAATTTTTTGTGGGTGGGGCTGTCCCCCCTGACTCGTCCTCTTCTTCTTCCCACCACCACCCCCACCGCCAGAGGCGGAAGTAGGGGGAGGGGCTGCATCATTCCCGTTCTCGCTCTGCTGGAGCTGCCGTCCGTCCGCCCCTTCCCCGCCTTGACCGCCCAGGTTGGGGATCATCTGTGCTGCCTGGATCCTGGACAAGTATTCGAGGTACCACCAGGCAGCGGCTGGGTTGTTGAACTGGTTGGCCCCACCCCCTCCTCCTCCTCCCCCTCCCCCTCCACCACCTTGGCTCTGAGGGGACTGGGCAGGTGGGGGCTGTTGCTGTTGCTGTTGCTGTTGGGCTGCGACCTGCTGTTGCTGCTGCATGATGGCGTTCATCTGTTGTTGGAGCAGGGACAGGGGGTTCGCCGCAGCCGCGGACTGCTGCTGTTGTTGGTGCGTCGCCAGGACGGCTTGTTGATGAGCTTGGGCCTGCTGATGTGCCGCTACAGTGGAAGAGATCAAGTCAATTAGGACATGAAGAGCAGGGAAATGTCACTCATCCTTACCAAAGAGCTCGGCAAGGGCACCGGCCGCCGCGGCCTGTTGTTGTTGCTGACTGGAGGCACTTCCTCCACCCCCTCCTCCTCCGCCGCCGCCCCCACTCTGGCGGGCCAACTCCATGAGTCCGCCCAAGCTGGCGAGGCTTTGTTGTTGTTGTTGCTGGAGTTGGTGGAGGTGGTGTTGCTGCAATTTGGCTGCTGCATTATTTTTACGACCCCGATTCCCACCACCACCTTTAGAAGAGCCCCCACCACCACCACCACTTCCGTGATGATGATCCATCCTTGTTCCTTAGCTCACTTCCGGTGTCTCTGTTCCAGGAGGAAGACTTTGGTCTAATCTTAATTGGAGATTAAGATTAGGGAGAGATGTGGATTGACACTTCTTCTCCTTTGCTCTGTCCGGTGTGTGTTGGTGTGTGTGAGCAGAGCTCCCCAAAATGGCAGGAGAGAGACCAGCTTGGCTCCTATACCCACCACGGCTTTTTCATTGTAGTGGTGGCTGTAAAGAGAGAGACACTCACCTATGATGCACTCCCTTACATCACGACCACAGCCTACATATCCATCCTATATGACTCCTACTGCTTATGCCAGCCAACTACTCCTACAAGCAGTGGGGGATCTTTATACCACTTATCAACACTTTGGTGTGGATAGAGCCACACTTTTCGTGTGGGAGGACCAACACGATTTTCCCAGCCAAAGTGTGGCTCCAGACACACCACAAAATTGAATTTTGAAAAAAGTGTGGCTCCAAGCACACTTTGGTGTGTTTGCAGAATCACTTTTTTTTATGAAAAAATTGATTTAAATTCGAATCTTATAGTGCGGAAAGTTTTGAAATTTTTATAATATGCCCTAAGGTCAGACAGATTTTTCAAAAAATTTCAAAAAAAATCCATCACTGCGAACATTGCGTTTTTTATTTATTTCGAGGCGAGAACGACATTGTTACATGCTAAAAATGAACGTCGTAAATTTCTCTGAAATAATTAGAAAACACAGCGTTCATTTTTAGCATGCAACAATGCCGTTC
>JAQIWC010000353.1:0-10276 GCA_034694605.1 Folsomia penicula | reverse complement strand
ATTTTCAATAAATCTTTCAAAATAAAGGTCCTATGACCTGGGCTTTCATACAGGTCATACATAGAAATGCATATATATATACACACATACATCTGTTTGTACAAAAACAGTTTTGAACAATTATTGGCCAGGCTCGGTATTAAAGTGAAAGTAAACAGAGCAAGCATTGGATAAACCATAAGGATGTGTTTAGCTATGATTGATCATACATCGCATCAAATTTCATTTTCGGTCCAATCCGTTCCACTGCCTTTATAGGCTTTGAAGCCACTAATTGGCTAAAAACTATAATAACGACCATCCTCGTCTGCTTGTGAAAAGAAGACACATGCTAAATAAATTTCGCTACAAAGTTTTGTAAGCTCGTGTGTGTTTGGTTAAGACATTTGCACAAGATGACCTTGTCACTGTGTTTCTCCATACCACTCAATATTAGAGGGACGACTTCCTCTAACAATTTTCAAAGGAAATTACCAAGCGGCACAGACTATTAAATAATACAACACATCGTCTATCCCTTCACAAGACAGCAACACAGATAAAATTTCATTTTTGGAATACAATATCGGTTTCGATATTTCGAATGGTTTCAGTATTATAAAGCGTACAAATGTGATACAAAACAGAACAATAAAATATAAAATCTGAGTTTGCAAAAAAAATCCAATCCAATAATTCTACCATTTTAAGCTTGCATAACCACTACGGCACATTTATGTGTTACATATCAATAACGGAGGCTATTCTGGGTATTATCATTTCTAAAATTCCACATGGTTTTAGGAGGAAGTAATACTACTCTAGCTGCGGTTTTTATTTCGAAATTCAATGGGGAAGAGAAAAGATGTTGAATGGTCAGAGTTTGGCCAAATTCATAGATTTTTTTGTTTGGCCAATTTCATACAACAATGACAGCAAAACAAGCTTGGTGTTAAATTCGGTTTCTATAAGTGAGCATGAGAATTGATCAATTACGCAATCAAACTGTGAGAAGATGTACTAAAAATATTGTTGAGCACATTCATAGATAGACATATACATGATTAAATAGCACCCCAAACAGGATAAAATAATTATAAAAACCTTCCATGCACCTTTTTTAATTAACCTTAGCCACAAGTGCAAACTTAATTACTCATTGATCAAAATCAACGGATTCAAAGTCAATGTCTCTAGTCACGATTATTCCATTCCGTAGGATGAGACGTATTCGATCCTTCATAAATATTTCAGCACAGCCTCTCCCACATTTACCAAACTTGGATGAGCATGTTTGTATTTCATTCGTTTATTTCCAAAATATCAAGCCCTTCAAACTGCAATTAAAAGATGCGTTCTCCTCAAACGTATGTAGAAGATAGGATTTTACACGGCCAAGACATGGCAATGAAATGAGGGTGAATCAAGAACATACATAAAACCATTTTGGGCCTGGTTGAGTTAGACAATTGCCCAACCAAATCATCAAGTCTTGCTTAAAATACGCAGGAAAAGATTTCCTCACTCACACACGCTCGTAATATGTTCACACTCTTGCTGGGATAGCAATGCATAAATTAAGGTGAGATTAAGAATGATGTGCCGAGCAACGCATCACTCTCGCATAAATTTCATGCTCATGAAATGTATAAAATTCTTTATCTTTTTTTTGCTCTTTCCATTGTTCGTGACACTTCCTCCCCCTCTTAAATTGACCGGAATCGGAAACAAGCAAGGGCTGAGGAAACAACGAAACATCGACTTCCCAACGCATGCAATCAAAAATTATAACAAATCCCTATTCATACTTACTTGTGGTTTGAAAGGTCTATTTTCCTGATTTAAATTTCTTTTGGTGGAGGTGTTTGAGTTTGATTTTGTGTTGGTAGGATTAGAGCCCTGGGTTTGATTATTATTTTGTAAATTATTATCGTGGTTGTTTTTATCCACATTGGCGTTATCAACTCCACTACCACCACCACCTTTGTTTGTGGTCAATTGGACCATCTTGAAAGTGGTGTGGAACCACTACACAAATATTGAATGAATTGTGAAAATGGATGGTTGAAAACTTGATCAATTCACATTGTTTCAATTTGGTTACACTTTTGGTTTACACAGTGACACATTCAATGAGTAGTTCGAGGGTACCACACAGTTTCTGTCTGCGGAAAGGAACAGTCCAGCAGCCAAAGAGTAGGCTTATTTAACATAAAATGAAAATCCACTGAATCCAGCCAGAGTGAAATGTGAGTCAACTTGAAAATACTTTTTCATGTAAAAAATACCACAAAAAGCATTATTTTCTTCACCGGTGAGTTGGTCTGGTGAGTTCTCGGCACCTGATGTTGAAATTGGAGTCTAACTTCATTGCATTCATGCATCTGTCTTCTGGTTTCGTTCGTATGCGAGTCTTACATGTTTTTTTTGCTCCAATATTTTTATCTTTCCAACCCCAGCGGAAAAGAGATGATGAATCTGTCACCTATGACTAAGCACGAGTTAATGAGGTATGAGCTACAGGGGGAAGGAAAAGAAAGATGCACGCTCGTCTTCACGTCTATCGCGGATCATTTGTCAAAATCCAAATCTACATTTCCATAATAAATTAAATAAGACAGTGACAACGGTTGATGTTGACGAACAGTAATGATGAATCCGTTAATTCTAATTCCGATCTACTTTGAGAATATGCAACAGATGAATCATGTGCTTCCTAGCTTGCTTAAGGATGTGTGTCTCAGCCTCATAATGTGAGTAAATACTGAAAAAAATACTGTGAAAATCCTAGCAGTAAAATCCATGAAAATATAATCATTGTAAACTAAAATGGGTTTAAACGTCTAAACTTCAAATCTCTTAATAAAATTTTAAATCCATATTAGGATGCAGGGTCACGGTATAGCAGTGATGAATTATCGCAGTATTTATGTGCAGTCACAGCTTAAAACTTTTATCAGGTTTTGCCCTTACTTACAATTATGACAATGGTGCACCAGCACAGTGTATTTATGTAGGCAAAGGTTTATGTTGTGCATGTAAAAGCACACTCGTTTATATCCAAGGACCAGTAAATATGTTTTATGTCCCAGTGCTCTTTCTTTCATCGATATGCGTCCGCCTATCAACATTAACCATTTCACTTGATCACTTCAACATAAAATAATAATTGACATATCGCACCAATTGCGATATTGCCAACATTTTTCATACGAGCATTTTAATGATGCAGTACTAAAATAAACGCTTTATAACGGGTGAAGTAATAAGACGAACTCATTACAACCTAAGCGTGATTAAATTGGTGATTTGTCAAGTGCCCTAAAGTCAATCAACAAAAGTAAAATTTGCATTATTCGAGTCGTCGGTCTTGTCTTAATTAGGAATTTGATAATTCAATTTGCACTTCATTAAAGTAGTAGCAAAGAGATATCAACGATAGGGTAATGAGACAAACAATGACACCACACCATGCAAACGAAACCAGATCAGATGCACACCCAAGAAGACACTTCAAGTCGAACTTGAACTATATTTCACAAATTAAAAATTCCAAATGTAGAAAACATCTCGGCTTGAATTATTCTCTGCCCACTGCAAAGGGGATGGAGATATGCATTGGCAATATTAATGTCCACACTACAAACTGAAGGTGTTTTTTGCACAAATGTTCACATATGTACGATGATAATATTTTTGGATTTTGTTTATTTAAGAAATGAAAGTAAACCAAGTTTGCAACTTGTAACTGCGATCCTTAAAATGTCTCGTCTTTTGATTCCATTTCATTCCCCAACTAACTGACTACACTGACAGCATTAAAATGAAGACTAGTTGGATTCTTTGATGAGAGACATGGACTACAACAAAGTTGGTCCACCATGCATCCATCCAACCAGGGATCTGCTTTCAAAAGACACAAAACTTTTGGATAGGTAATTTATCGTTGTTGAAGGAAACCTGCTGGGATAAGATGAGATGCACCATTCTTATTCTTATTATCCACATGCAATCACTGATCTGCTTCTGCATGCATTGCACTGCACTCCTCGTCTCAACTTGTGATAGTACTCGTTTTGTGAGCTGGTCCACGTACAAATTACGACGATGGAAGAGTAAGTAGCAGTACAAGAGCCAAAGGATATAAAAGAGGGATGTGATAGATTCGATGTTTGAGATGAAGTGAAGGTCTTCTTTCTTGCTCTCTGTTTGTGTGTGGGTAACCAAATCTCGCAAAACTTTTAACCAAACCTAAAACTGAAAGTTGTACATAGAACAAACCTCAAACTAAACATCCATCCATACTCGCGTAGCTGAATGAATTTAGGCATGTAAAAAGAGACTCAAACACACCTACGCTCCGCCAACTTGTCTCTTTTCATTTCATTATTTATCTTTCCTATCTCGTTTCTCTATCTGTGTCTCTCCCATTGACTTTTGTTTCCTTTCATTCATTCAGCAATGAGAAGAGCAATATTGAGTGAGAGAGAGATAATGTATTCATACATTGGTCGAATGACACTGCACTGGTCTCTCTGGAAGTTGTGTTGTGTTGTTGAATGTCATGTCAGTGAGATGTACTTGAATTTACTAAAATAGTTGACCGTCCTGATTAATTCAAACTAAACAAGTAGAACTTTTAAATGTACTCTTGTTTCACTCTGATTCTACATAACAATACAATTATGCAGGTCTTCCCATCTGACGATGAGTGGACATCAACAATCGACAGACAACTGCAATGACAATGATGTGACGATAATTTGACACGCTGCTACAAAAAAATTGCTTGAATAAGTTCAAATACAGAACTAATCCTTGGAGGAGAGGAGGAAAAACGTTTCCGTAACCTGATGAACTTATTTATTTAGAGCAGTGAGGTATAGGGTATATGAGGATGACTGGCTTATTTTAATTCGAGGAATTAATAAATTAACGTGAAACAATTGAGTTGCAATTAAAATGCAATGAATGTCCGGAAATAAGAGTGCACAATGCTAAACAAAATTGCGGAATTCGAATCTGGAGTGACGATCATTGCTGCACCACACACAATCTGCAGAAATTCCAGGAAAATACTGCCAGATTTATCTGAAGCTTGAAGGCCAGGAAGAGAGTTGGGAAAAGTTTCTTTCAAGTGCTTTCCTGTGCTTTGCACAAACTCTAGGAAAAAGGCAAGATACGATGAGCAAGATGACTCAGTTGAGATTACTCCCTCCCTTAGGAAATCGATATGTTTTTTCTCTCTAGACCACAAAAAGTAATATGGTAAAAAGCATGAATTATAAACTGGAGCAGAGAGTGGTTAAGCCAACAAAGGTCAATTTCTTGTTTATTAAACAATGTGAGATGACCGTAACACGACTTTTTTTAGTCTTTAGGGGGCAGGGGGTATTTGTTTAGTTGGAGAAATTACAGTTGAAATTGCCATTTTTAATTTTGTCTAACAACTTTCCGAGGTGAGAGTCATTCAATGCGGTGAGCGAGACTTTCTTTTGTTTGCAGAGTCGAGTCTCATTCATGTCACAAAATCAAGAGTTGAAGAACAAATGCAACCAACCAACCAAGCAGTACTTGAATAAAATTTTGTTAATGGCCTGTCAAGCTTCAAAGTAACCTTTCGTTTGTTTCACTTTTAATCGGAATTCCGTAAATCTTTATAACTTGCACATTTCACTAACGATAGACAACAAACAACTGTACAAAGAAGAGACTTGAAAAAACCAAGACGAAGAGTGAATGAATGAATGAATGGATCTACTTGCTTTTTATACCATGACATGACTGACTCTATCCGAATTCAACCCAAGCAACCAATGTAGTGTTACAAGAATAAAACAAAAAGGCATTCATCGCATTCTTTAAATCTCCAGTGTGACAAAATAACAATGAAACAAATTAGGAAACGCATAGTGCATCAAACATCAAACCATTTTACCAATCTACATAAATAGCCAACAACACGCAAAATAGATGAAAGAAGATGAACAAACCCACAACTCGTTCGGGTTGTATGTATGTATGCAGTTGAAAACAAATAGAGTATGGAGTCGTGCATCTTTCATTCATCTTCAGTCGATGTTTGCTCTTAATGATGCTCTTAAACTTAAAAAACTGCATTTCCTTTATTATTATGACTAGAGACTAGACCAATGCCATTATTACATTACAATGTTGTACGTTTCACTTTCAATCAACGCATCAACTAATTGTGCTCTTTCGACTTTTTCCTGCAAAAGTAAACAACAGTCGAGCGAGACTCGACTGTGTTTCTATCAAAAGTTATTTTTGTCGCTCATTTCTCTTCTTCATGTGGAGCTTAACTATACTGCCACTGCAAAAGTCAGTTAAATCAATTAAGAGGTAGCATTTATAAAAGCAATAAAATTGAAATCTAACAATAAGCATAAGCATGTCAAACGAGTAACAACGCTGATGTCACTCATACCTCTTGTGCATAATAACAGACACTGAAAATCCTTTATATGTACCTCGTTTTATTCAAGGCAAACAATAAATCCACACTTCCACTCATCTTTTTATGAGTGGCTGATGAAAATATTACAAATCTGGGACAATTTTAAGCAAATCGCGTCAACACAACACAAACTCCCAAACTGCTGCTGACCATCATTCACCCTACATCAAGTGCTCAGCCATCATAAGGAAAAGATAAAATGTTACCACATCATCAATCCAAATATGGACAAGGAATAATTAGCCGTGTTAGCCACTAGCAAAAGTTCTTTAACTAGCTGCACTATACGCCGTTAGGAAAGATCTGCTATGCTATTTTATGTTTGTATTCTTTTGTTCCTTGACAAGAGGGTCCAAGGCTTTTGTGGTGGGATGGGATGCAATATACTGTTTCACTTCAAACTATATAACTGTGCAGGATGTCTGGCGGAATATCACAGTTGAACATTTTCTACACATTTTTATCTCTACGTGTATCAAATATTCCATGAGATGACGAATGGATTTGACTGTTTGACGATTTAATTTGGATAATTATTAAATCAACTTTGACATATGTGCTTTGCGTTGCATTAGCTAATCCGAAGTTACTTATCATTCTTGCGGATGATGCGATACATTACGATACGAAAAAAACGAATTTGCCTCATTTGGCAATAAATATGAAAGTCTGATAATTAAATGTTTTATGCTTCACGGAGGATTATGGTGAAAACGAAAAGCTCTTTAACAAAATTGAACATCGACACACATAATATAAACGAGAAACTAATGAATTCGATGGATTTGTTAATGGGTAATTTCTGTCTGGGAAAATTGGACAGAGAGTGAAAAGGGTCATAGGTGATGGCATCCTGATGGTCTCCAAATCATTCATATGATGAGATGAACAATTGGGAGTTTTGGGAGCAAGAGAAAGCAACCATGTGACACCTTTCACTGCAGTAGTTTAGCACGAGTTGGTTGAATACCAAGGTCGAAGAGCTCAGAAGTTGTACCATTGAGAGCCATGATTCGTGCCAATAACTAAACTCATGAAATGAAAAGATAGACGTCACAACATTTCCCAGGCAGGACGTCTTTCAACTTTATTTTTGTAAACTTTGCCTTGTAAGCTGCATGTTTGTCTTTCACTGCTTTCACCGACTTCCACCGCTGCCTCTCTCATTCCTTCATGCAAAATTCGATGGACTCCATGAAACTTGAACAAAACTGCAATACACGGATAGATCTTGTAAATGTTGGCTTATCAGAAGTGAACATAATCTGCATGGAACACGCAGAAACGTAATTTGTGTAGAGCTCTGCTGTAATTAACCCGACTTGCGTTATAATTTTCTTTTCCCATTAAAGTTTGCCATACTGGCATTCTTTTTTTTACATTTCTAGTTACATTGCATGAGTGGAAATGTGCAAGCGAGTTCGGAAGCATTTGTATTTAGTCGTAAAATTCAATGTGTAAGCAAGCATGCAATGTTTGTTGGGGAATTGTTATTCTACAGGAATTTGACGATACATAACCCAAGATCAATTCACCATCAAACTTTTTTGTGAAAAACAAACCACGCTTGAAACATGCCCTCAATATAAAAATCTTCCTCGTATGATACGAGTCTGTCTGTATCCAATCAACTTTTAACTTACCAACCACTAGACCAATAAATAAACCACAATCAATAATATAACACGGGATTTGCAGTAACCAATCATCAAGAAATGCCATACTGCACAGCAAGAATTTTATGAGTCTTCTGCTGCTTGCTCATGCTTTTTTTCAGGCCTAAAAATCAATTGATGCATCCAAACAATTCACCTGGTTGTACCTCATTCGTAGTTCGCCCTGGCCTGATCTCATCTCATATTTGGACAGACTTGTGCGTAATATCAAAAATATTTGGTTAAACTTGGAGCAAAGTGAACAATTCAGTCTCCTCAAGGCTACCCTCATTATTGCTTACAAAATGCATTCCCACCCATTTGCATGTGGGAGTAAAAGAATAAATAAAGATCTCTCCTTTACATTTGTTTACATTTCGATTTTTAATCCTACAATAAAAAAAAGTGAACTACATAAGACCGGTGGTAATTCAACAGATGCAGGATGACTAGCAATAACAATAAGTAGGAATATGCATGCCTTGTCATACATGTGTAACCTACAATCAAGAACAGAAAAAGATTTATTTTCTTTTGGAGTTGGAAAGAAAGTGATTGTTTGATGATGTGAACTAATGCTACAAATACACAGACAGGGCATGTAATTTTACAGGAGGAAATGAAACATTGGATGGATGAAGATGGGAGGGACCGACTACATATCTGTAGATACACAATGAAAATGAACTTTTGGGAAGATAGCCTACAACAGTCAAAGGTAAATAAATGTCAAACTAAACGGGCTATGAACACTCAATTCATTGAGCTCAAAACTGAAAAGATTTAGAAACTGATTTAGATGACACCCACATATTCACATTCCAAAAATTCTATTCTGAACCCTCCCTTTCCTTACAAATCATCGAATAATTAAGGGGATTGGTAGAATTGTCGATAAAACTTTAAATAATTGTCTCTCAGATGTGAATTATCAACAAAATGTAGATTATCATTGCATGAATGGAATTCATTCCTTTTCATTTGTCAGGTCACACAACAAAACCATGCAGAAGCAAAACAAGCCTTTTTGGCAGGAATGTGTTGCGATAAGTTTAATTTAATCACACTTTAGTTTATTTAACAGCTTTATAACAAATACATACAAATAACAGACAATGAAAGAGTACATCATGAGCCGAGAGGGCGATATGATAAGCGTCGTGCTTTGTCAAACTGTGAGAGAGAAAGAAAGGAGTACATTGTTTGCTATGTATGTGCAAACCCCACAATGGTCTCTGAAGACGAGGTTTAGTTCAAGTCAAATAAATTGGTGTCGTCAATTAATGATAACATGTTTTCCCCCAAGCAAAGAAGGTGACAAAAAACGTGTCGTCCAACGCCTCACTCAGACTTATCGTCATTTTTGTTTATTTACTATGAAATAAATGCAAACTAATTTTCCCATCGTCACGAGCACAGTAGTGCATCATTATTAAACTCACCTTGTTTGTGTGAGCACAATCAGCCACTTTGAATTACAACGGAAGTCTCCATCATTCACATCGTCTTGGCTTAGTGTGTGTATGAATATAAACTTCAATTTATCTAGTTTTCATTAATTATCCAGTGAAATTTACTGCTATTGCTATGATGTATTGCATACGAGCAGCCCTCAAAAATTGTATGAGCATTGTACACCCAATGTAACAATAAAAACTTTTGTGAGGCTTTCCATTATTGCATCCGTCTTTACACAAATATATCGCAAAGTACTGTCTGTCATACCCAGTAAGTACTGGGTATGTACATAAGCATAGCCGTGCTAGTGTATTTATACGACAGCACTGGCTCACATATGCCCTAATGGTAAGGACTGCCTGCAAGGACCCTATCCCTTCTGTTCCCTTTCTTACTGTCAATCCATTTTTGCCTTGACACAAACGGTCAACACAGCTGTGGTAAATATTTAATTCTGCATTTGCTTCGTATTGCAAAGCAAAGCAAATTAAAATAAATTGGCCATCCACAAATAACTAACGGTACCATGGCCTCAAAATCATATTCCTGCATTGCATGTCCAGCCGAGATATTTGGCAGTATGAAGGAGTTGTCCAGACATTATTCCGTGTTTCATAAAAATGGGAAAATTCCCTGTCCTCAGTGCAAAGTGGAGATATCAACAATGAGAGTTCTTAAAACTCACTTAAAAATTCACGAGTCTAAC
>JAQIWC010000352.1:0-10287 GCA_034694605.1 Folsomia penicula | reverse complement strand
GAGTGATTTCATGGATGAATGACTTTATTCAAATCGACTCATTTGCTATTCCATTCTTTGCAGTGCGGAATCTGCACTACACCCTCCTGGACATGTTTTTTGCAGGTCAGCATAAACTGTATGTTGACTACATTCAAATGCTTATCCACTCTTCTGTTGAAATAGGTTCCGACACTCTGAGCTCCACCCTCGGATGGGCCTTCCTCTACATGGTATCATCACACAAATATTAACTTCAGAGTTGTTCCATGGTTTATCATTGCTTCCCCTACGTTTGTTTCCGTAACCAGGCCTGTTATCCGGGCATTCAGGACAAAATCCAGGCGGAAATTGAGGCAGTGGTGGGTTCTGGTCGAGTCCCGACCTTGGAAGATCGACCCAATCTGCCGTACGTGGAGGCCACGATGCAGGAAATCCTGCGAAAGAGCTCCATGGTCCCCCTGGGCCTGATGCACACGGCCCTGGAGGACACGGTCTTCCAGGGCCACTTCCTCCCAAAGAGGACGGTCCTGCTCTTCAACCTCCACGCCATCCACCACGAGGAGGGGCACTGGGGGGACCCCCAGGCCTTCCGGCCGGAGCGGTTCATCGGGGCGGAGGACGGGCGGTTCCGGAGGGACGAGCACGTGATCCCCTTCCTGATCGGGAAGCGGAGCTGTCCGGCGGCAGGCCTGGCCCTCAACCAATTCTTCCTCTTCCTCACCGGAATCCTCCAGAGCTTCACCTTCCACCTGGATCCGAGGGATGAGGCCAGGCCGGACTTGGGGCCCAGGGGCGGATTCATCCTCGCTCCCCCAAAACATAAATTGGTCGTCAGAGAACGATCAAGAAAGGGATGATTCACTAGGATTTGTTTGGGTTTTAAGTTATTTTGTAATAAAATGCCTCAATTACACACAATATTTGTATTGACGTTTGTCAAAATAATTGCACATCATTGAACTCTATTATGAACTCTATTTTAAGGATTGAATGAATATGAACATCTTGATAAAGTGGGAAGTTGATTTAATAATTGGAATTGCCAGGTCATGTAAAGATGTCATTGGACTTCATTGCCAGTCTCATGCATATTACACGCACAACACATTATCGGGAGCGATATGGTTTGTTATTTTGAGTAAATTCATACATTGGGTTGGATTGGATGAAACGACTCTACCACCACTGCCAAGACTTGAATGTAACTAAGCGTAAGCTTTTACCTGGTGATGTATATCTGGATGATTGATCGTGCTTGTGGTTGCCATCTTCGTTCAAGTTTCTCAAATCTCTAGATCCAACAGGCTCAACATCCAATGGCTCATCCAAAGTGTACTAAACTCAAGTCTCACACTTCACTCTTTCTTCCATCCATCCATCTCGGAGAGCATCCCAGACGACCCATTGTTATGGAACAGAGTACAGAAGAGTTGTGTGGCACAACCAAGGAATACAATACAATGCAATAATATCATTCACTGCATTTCATGTAGTCACTGTCAGTGTACGAGGGAGGTGAGTAGTGGGGGTTGGTTGGTTGGATGATGGTAATGCTGAATGATTCTCTGGTGAATTCAAATTTCAATTGCAATCACCTCACCACCACCACCACCACTTCTCTCACAAAACCACGAAACACAATCAACCAATCTTTCTTTAACGTCTTTTCTTTTGGTGTTTTCTCGTTTGTGTGATGTGGTGTTGTGTTCCTCTCTGGTCGGGAAAATGAGTATACTTTTGAACTCATGCATATAATATTTCTCCTTCCAATATCTTATTTCCTGTGTCCAGTCCTCTGTCTTTTCCAGGAGGTATCCTATGTCCTGTGGCTTCGTATCTGATTTACAACACGCCACACCGAGGAAGGGAAGGAGGACAAGTTTGGTTGGTGAGGAGGGAGACAACAATGAAGGAATATAATTAGGGTCCATTAACGAAGAACTGGTATCAATCAATGTATCTTTCAATCAGTTCAGGGATCTGACCTGATGACCATGTTGGCTCTCGTCACTTTTTATTCTGATGATTTATCCTGATCGGATCAGAAGAGAATGACTCGAGTATTTGGATGATGTCCTCAAACACCGTCTATAAAATAGAAACGGCACATTTTGGTTACAATGAATGAATGAATGAGTGTTATAAATTAGCAAGTGTGTGTTAATTTTGCAAAACATACTACAAATGTACTTTTTCCGGAGTAAAGAGTAAAGAGGAAGCTGGATAACATAATTCAAGTTTGACATTTTTACTCACAATTTGATTTTGTTTGGTTACAAAAAAATAGTTAACTCATGGAACTGCGATTAAATATTGAACTCAACAACTGCACATGATGTTGCCAGTTAGGCAGTTCAGTTCAGTTCTGTCCTGACAGAACAAAGGATAATAATAAACTACCAGGTTTTATTTAAATTTGTGGATTTTCTCATTTATCATTCTAGTAAATCTATTCTATTGCACATGCCATGTGTGTATGGAGTGCGTGGATGTTTTCAATTTTCTAAACCACAACAGAACATGAACTGTAAACATTTGTACTGTCCTAAATACAAATGAAATGCACCTTCTTGCTAAACATGCAAAAAGACTTCAGCCTCTAATGAACTGCATGCAAAACAAAGGTTAGCACAGACTACGCCAGTCATTTAAGATCATGCTCAATGCTCAACATTGGCAACTTGGTAATCGAGAAAAGAAAACAGAGCAAACACAGTGTCCAAAAACTCCATCAAAAATTTATAAGAATTTAGCTGATAGTATGCATATGCGAAATGCAATTTTACGACCAATTTAATTAAGAGTATGAGTTATTGTAAAGAAATAAAAAAGTGGGTAACCTGATTTTTTTTTGTATTTTGATTTAAACTTGGAAAGCAAACTACGTTTTTTAGGTGGTAACTGCAAACTCACTTCTTCACCGGTTCAAGTGACTGACACTAGTTAACAAACAAACCTCACTCACTACGAATGTATGTACAGACAGCACAGCACACCCAAACCCAACCCAGTCTCAATCCGATTGATGCCACAAAACGACCCAACTAAAACTCCACTCCAAACTCCAATCCAACCAAAACCGTACTAAACTAACTAACCAAGTTGGTTCCTTGGCTTGGTTTCCTTTGTTCAGTCATCATCAGAGAATGGTGTTGGGTTGGATGGGAAGGAAAATTTGTTTCAAGAAAAAAAGAGGAAGAATGAGAAAGAAAGAAGAAGAAGGAAGACTCACTGACTGACTGACTGAAGTAAATTGGCAGAGGTTCAGATCAAAATATCTGTAAAAAGCGAGCAAGTCTATACGTTTTTACGGCCTGGTAGGTTGCTTGGTTGGTTAGTACATGGATTTGTAAAGACTGGAGAGAATAGCACAACAAATACAACATAACGAGCGAATGTGAATGTGTTGTGTGCAGACATTGTACAAAAAAAAGTATGTTTCAAGCGTAGAGGCAGTCACTATAAAGCTTGCTCAACTTTAGGAAAGCAGAATGTTTTGGTATTTAAAACAAAATTCATTTATTGCTTTTTATCAAGTTAAAACAGTCATTAATTCTACTAAATGGGAATTGTCTCCTCTTTCTTCCTTTTTTCCGACAACACTGGCATGCCAGTCAGCAAATGTGCATGTAATGTGGGGTTGAATGTAATGCAGGCTATACAAAAAGAGACTGATGCATGTACAACACAAAAGCAGATAACGTAATAGAATTGGACAGTTCTGCACAGGACGGATCAAGGGCAAGCAGAATTATTTGTCCAAAAACATTACATTTTCAAAATTCAAAGAGATTGCTAAATCACTCACTCACTGGATTGCACATCCATAAATACACCTCGCCCGAGAGAACCTTTCAAACAATTTTCTTCATTAAATAGTAGAGTCCCACTCTCCCACTCTCACAAAAAGTAAATGAATTATGCCTTGAGTGGGTGTAAATATTGAAATTTGAGTGTTGTTGATTGTTAGGATGGAGAAATCAAGTTTCCCATGTTGTGCATGGGATTATTAAATTACATTGCGCAGTCTATGCACATAAAAGTGACTTGATTCTCAATGCTACAAATTTGACGTGATTTATTTAAGATGACAATTGAGAATTATTCTCTATTTTCACTATCAAAATTGTCCAATTTCGAAATGTTTTGAAAATATTCTCTGACCCAGTGAAACCTCATTTGAAAATGCGTAGTAGTAATTTGAAACGTACATTTGTGTACGTACATATTTACGTTGAAGATTTAACCCTTGAATATGCCTCTAGGCTTTCTGTTTTACTTTCTTTATCTTCCTTCCCCAACTTTCATTACTCACACGATTTTGTTACGCAACATGCGAAGGAAAGATGGGAAGGAAAACTTAAAAAACTGTGACAGTCAGACAAGAAAGGGAGCAGTGAGAAAAAGAGACGAGGGCATTTGACAGTTTGTTCTCATTTTCTTGAGTTTTAACAAAAAAAAGTTGCCACAACCAACCAGGGCCATAGAATAGAATAACACTGGTCTGGTTGGGGATTCATCCCAGAGAAGAGAAGGACTGGGTAGAAAACCATTTATATGAAAGAAAAGTTTGTTTCTTTCTTTTCGTTCAGTGAAAAACTTATTTTTTATGACAGACAGGTTGGACATCTTGTTTGGTGAATTTTGCACCATTTTCCCAGAACTGAGATGTGATTGTGAAATGAGGAGAAAGCAGTGGGAACATGACGGGTAGGCAATGTATCTGTACATCATGCCATGCCACTGCTACATAACATATTTACATGAATAAATGTAAAAACACCCGTTTCCTCCCATAAAAATGAGTGGGCAATATTTATAGTTGTTACATGGGAAATAAAGTGTCAAAATTGTAACAATTTGAAATCAGTTTTAGGTATAAAGAATTTGAATAAACAAAGCGAATATCATTTAGTTTCAATCATCCATTTTTATTACATAAATGTAATGTAAAATGTATTGTATGGCCAATTATAGGCCTCGAAATTTCAAAAAAACTTAATCGGGCGACTAGTACAAAACCCTCTCCCCCCCCCTGTCCTTTTCTGCATTTAAGTATTTGTCAGTAAAAAAGAACTCGGGTGAAATGACAATAAAAGTACCTAAAAGTGGATCCATTATTTTGTTTAAAAACCGTTGCCAATTTAACTCTGAGATTTAGTGATTTCAACTCTACATTTTTGGCACCATATTATGGTGAATCGTACTGCTCTGTGCTATGCCATCATGTCTTTTTTCAATGTTTCATTTCATCCATCTAATGTATCCTTCTGCCCACACCATTTCATTCTTTCTGTCCTTTTTCTTTTGTGCAATTTGGTACATTTTTGTTTTGCATTTTCATCCAAACATTACCAGCCTAAGATTGTGGGTTGGGCTGAGAAAGATATGAAAGTGATTACATGGTCGGTTGACGGCTGAGGTTGAAATGAAAATTTATTTCGAATCTGTTCATCCTTGGTGTTATGCATGGTGTAGTGGTGGTGGTGGTGGTGGTGTGTTTGTCTAATGTTGCCTATGTTGTTTTGTCCTGAGTTGTGTCTCATGTTATCCTTCCTTCTCCATTTTATTTCATGGGTGTAGATTGAAATATTGCGATTCAAATCAAGAGTTACGATGCATCTTGCAAATTTGAAAGTGACATTATGAAATCAGCCAGGGTGACCTTTCCCTCGATTATACATTACACACACATGCATTATTTACTATGCTGTATCATCCATGTTGACTTATGTATTTGTGCAATTTCTCAATTGATAATGAACTAAAGGAAAAATAACATGTTTGTGCATCTATCCAAAGTTCAAAAAAGTTTGAGAAAGTTGATCCTTCATATTTATTTTCCAACTTGCAAAACATTTTTATGAAATCTTATATTTTTTTTAGCATTCTTTCTTTTTCCCTGTGTTGGCACACTTTCGTTTGGGCTGGAAGTAGGTGTAATTGAAAACTTTTTCGAGGAAAACCTTTCTTATGAAAAACTTGTTTTTGACAGAAAACTGATTTGAAATCAACAAGGATCCTGTCTCTCTTGGATATCATTGTATTTGGTTTCATAAGCTTGTAAGTAAATGTGCATTGTGTCATGTCCTGGCTGACTGTTGCTCAAAGTAGGAGCGGAAAGAAGGAAGGAAATGAGATCAGGAATGTTAAGTGTATTTCAAATTCCTCGGCTAAGGTCTGGTAAATACAGAGTGTTAAGAAGACTCGAGTCAAGAATTTCACTGTTCCTCCTGTTGTTCAATTTAATGAAATAGGAATTTCACTTTGCTGTGGGAAATAAATATCAAATATTGCACAATTCCAGCCCCAATTTGAACGAAATTACTTTCAATGAGTGGCAGCTTAAGATTAGTGCAGGAGAGCAGAAAGTTCAAACTTGCATTACTTACTGCGTAGAATAGATGGAAGCTAAACTAAAGTACGTAATTTATAAAGTACAAGATATCACTTTTGCAATCGCAAATAAAACTGGAATAACCTCTTCTGTTCCGTGCTTGCTACAGAATTTCATAATGTGACAGTCAGTGATAACCCAACAGGGTTGTTTTGGTGGCAGTTATGCATTTATCTGAAGGAGGATGTGTTGCTGTTACAGTGAAAGCACGGACCAAACATTACCGTCGTTGAACGGCGGATAAATGAAAACATCAACCTGTTTTGGATTCAATTCTGCATATTTTATAAATTATATTGCACAACGTTGTTATCTTTTCTATGTATGATTGTGCCTAGTACATATTTACTACCAGATTGTGTTATGAAATGGCATGGCATCATATTTTGATGATGATGATGGCGTTGTGAAACCTTCGTTCGTTCTTCTACATATGATGCAAGTTTAATTATAAACGGAAGCCTTCTTAAATTAAGCTTTGTATGTTAGCGAAAAAACAAGAGAAGATAAATATTTGCAAGTCTCCAAGTTTTATGAGATTATGAAATGTGATAGCGTAAAAAGTTGACCTGAGCATAGTCACGTTTCGCCTATTCCAAAGTTAATAAAATTAAGTAGAGTCAAAACCTTGATAAGTTTTGAGAAACAAAAACAAAAAAATATTATACAGATTTTGCAGACTTTGCTTACCTTATACATAGGCAGATCCTTTATAGCAAATTATGTCCTCCTCGTTATCCACACTAGCTCAAATCTGAAAATATAATGAAAGATTTTTTGAATTACATATTTTTACAATTTACAATAACGTTTCGTGTATGGTCATTTCTATAAATTATTGCTCATCTTGTAATGGACAAGTCCATTCACCCAAAATTACCCTAACTTAAATTTGGTGGATAAAATAACATACACTGCAACCGGAAGTAAAATGTTTGTTTACATTTTATTTATAATATTTCAATAGAAAATATCTATTGAATGGAAGAATTACAAACTAAATTTCCAGTTGAATTTGTTGGATTTGTCTCTCAAACTTTTTACTTTAATGTGTACGTGTCAAAAAAACGACTCTTTTTATATTCTCTCACGCAAACAAAAACGTGCATTAGGAAAGAAACACATGACATCATTTCATCGTGTTTTACAAAAACTTTTGAGTGTGTAGTATTTCCATTGCTAAATGTTTTTATAAACAGGTGAGTACACAACAAAGCATAACAGAAAAACACACATCCGTTCATATGAAACCAAAGGAAAAGACATGATCATGGGGAAATGGACAGTACAAAAATATAAATCCCATAAACACATAAAGACATGAAATAGGCCATAAAAATAAAAAAATAAATCTCGCTAAACACTCTCTCAGGTTTTAAACACAAGTTTGGAGAACATTTCATCCATAAATAAAAAAAAGTAAATCCTTTTTTGAGTCCTAGTCCCCGTCCAGCCAACCATAATTTATTTTTTATTTATACAGAAGAACACGGTTCCCTTGCTTTGCTTTGCTTGTGTAATACGAAGTAAGCTGGGCTCTTTCCCTATGAATTATGCAATTCCGGTGTGAATTTGAATTTTCTTTCAAGTGATGAGGTTCCTATATGAATGCGAATGAGTCAAACTGTGTGTGAAAGGTTGTGCAGAATTCAAGTTTTGTATTAGGAAAAGGCAAAAAAGGCTTATCGACAATTTTGAAGTATTTATCTTGAATTGGAAATAGGAACATATTTAATATCCAAAATATTTGCAGTTTCCAATTGTAGACTATTTTTACACTTTATCCACATTTTCAATTGATTTTCTGAATTCTACTTTTATGTTTCAGAAACCCACCTGCTTCCATTTGTCAACTTTATTCTGATGTTGATGCATGGATTTTTGTTACATCACAATTACTGATGATAAACAAAGAACCGTCCCAACCCGACATGCATGCTCATCACATTATGTACCTTCCATCAATTGCAGAGACACTGCTTGGATGAATTGGACTTTACTATTGAAAAGAAAGACTCGTTACTTAACAATGTGCCATACTGTACCGTACCACTGACTTGAATGAGGAAAAGCAGTGGTGGTGTCTGTCATCCATTCCATTGATTCGTTTTTAAAAGTTAGTTGGATCCTTCGCTCTGGATGTCAGGAACCTTAATACTTTTAATGAACGAGTGTCACAAATGCTCATTATTGCACCCCATGAGGACTGTCTTCCACGGATACACAAATGTAGCACGAAATGAATCCAGCACAACAGTGAATATGAATGCTGTACTGCAGTTTGGTACAATGACAGAAAAAAGTATGTATTTATCCACAGGGATGGGTACGGAAGGAATGGTTGAATGGATTGGTTATATTATTAAAAGGGGAATGTCATGTTGTCCCAGGATTGCATACATTCATACACAGTCCATGCAGTGCAGTGCATTGTACTGCATTATACAGCCCAGATTATATCGGGGGTGTGACAGCCAGCCGTGAATAAATGAAAACAGGCAGAAATCCCAATGGAAAGGGAGACAAGAAATGTAAAGAATGGAATTGGGCAGGACAAGCTCAGTCGAGTGAGTGGACGGACTGACTGAGCGTGAATTTGATGCTAACGAAACATTATTGAATCGAAAAAAATTATGACTGATTTGGTGTGAGTTGGATGAAAACGGAGATAAACACTAACAAGAAGACAACACTGTTCATGCATTTCTATGTAGGGTGCAGTGTTGACAGTGAGTTTTTTGGGTTTGTGATGTTAGGTATTTTTAATTAGATTGAGAATTTTTTAGATATGCTTTATTCACAATCTGGAGAAAGTTCAATTTCCTGTTATTCCCTCATATTTTGGAGCACAATTTTTGCTGCATTGCATTGTAACAAGAATGCAAGATTCTCAGTTGTTGTATCAAAGTTTGATGGAATTTCATTGGGTGACAACTGTGACAATGTGGTTTGATTCTAAATCGGATGTGCACTGTCCAGTTTGAAAAGGCAACACTCAAGTGTTGCTTGTTGTCTAAACGGGAGAACATGCATGTCGCATTTCTGTAGTAATGAGTGAAAGGTTTAATTTCCTGAGAAGTTATCGTCATGTTTATCACATCCACTCAATAAAGGCCGACCAGTTGTTATCATGTATTTATGATGTAACTGGTGTGTCATTGCTCCATTTCAAATGGGAGAAATTGTCATTTGAAAGTTGCAAAAAAACATACTCGTCATTAGAATTAGTAAAAATTATTTAGGTCTTCTGTCATAATTAATTTGAACTGAGTTTGCATAAAACTGCACTAAAATTTAATTCCTAGGACTCGTATTTTCGCACAAGCCAAGTGAAAGCAGTGGTGTACATAAACCATATCAAGTCGGAAGGTGACATTAGGACCAAAATGATGCTTTGTCTCTCTCCATCTAGATTCATTTTACTTCATTATATCTCACCATCTCATCCATCCATTTATGTGCTTGCATCAAAGAAAACACTAAGCAAGACAAATATTGAAGAAGGAGAGGGACACGCTGTAGTGAAATAAATAAAGAGGAATTGTGTTTTAGGACAATGAGTGGTAGTTCCTAAATGATGATGATGATGATGATCGTCATTGTACTCCAAGTGAACTTCCATAAATAGGATACTCATTCAAATGCAAACTTATTAGGTAACTCGTCTTCAGGGGGAGAAAGGAAAGTTAGTTAACCATGCTGTGCTGGCCCCATAAAGAAGGATGCAGCAAACAATGCAAGAAATTAAATAAGAAACGGACATTTCTCTCCTCAGCAGCAGCAGCAGTAGTTTAAAATAATGGGGATGGTGCATGTAATGATGGTTGGGGTGAAGGTTGCAAGTATTTCAGAATTCTTCATGAACTTTTATTCATGAGAACAAAAATACATTGAACTGGTAAAATCTG
>JAQIWC010000351.1:0-10294 GCA_034694605.1 Folsomia penicula | reverse complement strand
TGCACATGATTGCGAGGAAACTGCGAAAATGCAGAGTTTTTCGTGTATTGGGTAGGAATAGAATTACAATTGTACCAAATATCAGAGTAGATTAGTCTTTATGAATTAATTGTAAAATGGCAATCACCAACACTCGGTAAAAAATAAATGTTCTCCAGTAGTTTCTAGAAATTGAGACATTGCCTTTAAAGATTACAGATAAAATTCGGAAAATTCATTAAATGTCACTACATACATAGCGGAACTTGTTTCAAAACTTGTGCAGAAACTATATAAATAAGAAGTAGAAGTTGGAAGAGGGTTATATGTAATAAATTAGTTGCTTGTTCCACCTGCACAAGAAATAAATTAATATTCTGATTATAATGAATGTGTCTTCTAAATCTAAATTATCCCAATTGCGACGGGTATCAATATAACTGAACAGTTTTAGTAAAATCAATCAATCAAATTTTCATCTTTATTAATTTAATCATGACAAGACAAGCTGTAGCTGCATCAACATAAATGAGCATCCCATCGTCAACGTCCCCAATCTTAAGATTAATCAACACTTGACTCAAGGCCGTGATTCATGCATTATTGACTCCTTTGAAGTATGTAAAGTCGTAGGATTAAGCATGGCATGGCCAAGTGTACATAAATACTTTCATTTTTATCCCT
Source organism: Folsomia penicula (assembly GCA_034694605.1). Taxonomy (NCBI): domain Eukaryota; kingdom Metazoa; phylum Arthropoda; class Collembola; order Entomobryomorpha; family Isotomidae; genus Folsomia; species Folsomia penicula. The sequence continues at coordinate 9,631 of JAQIWC010000351.1, read as the reverse complement.
TCTTTACAAAAACTCCATCATTTACTTCAGTAGCTTTGTCCCAACTGCCAAATCATGTAAAACAGTACACTCGAGGCTTGGCTTGGCTTTATTTTGCCAGTTTACTTTGTTCGTGTCCTGTTGATTTCTAATCCACTCCATCCATCCACGCTCAAAAAATTAAACATCGTAATGATTTTGGCGTTTCCTTCAAGTTTGAGGGCTTACCTGATTTGGCAAAGTCGTGGATTTTTTTTTGCAAACTTGTCGTCTCAGTTCCTTCCTGTAGGATTGAGTCAGTCATTCAGTGAATGACATTTTTTGTCATATCATGTAATACTCGACTCAACTCTGATGAGATGAGCCCATCTTTGCTGCAAGCAGTTTTGCGAATTGTTTGCTAATTTCATTTAGCAAGTGAATGTTTAGACGTAGTTAATGAAATTGGCCTTGAGTAATTAGCGGAAGAGAGGGAGGGAAGGAAGACTAAAGCATACGACACAACCAACCAAATATTGACGTTATTTGTCATTCTATGACATGGAATAAATATGACATCAAATTCGCGTAAGATATCACATCACCAATTTATTGACATCAATCATAATGATCATATTTCTCAGTAGGAATAATAATAACTTGCCGAATAGACATACATACGTGCATTGTATTTTTACATTTCTAAATATTGCATTGCCGTCTGAAATTGGTATTTGAATGGTATTATTACCATCATCGTATTTTGATATGCTTGCAAATGTTGCTGTTTATGGACATAATTGATGCTATGATGCTGATATGGAAGACGAACATGCCATTGAATTGATGTCTATAAAAACAGAGGCATCGTATCATTTTCATTGCCAATAATTCCTTTTATTCCTTAAAAGAAAGATATCTATGCAATTTGTATGTCAAGGTAATTTATCGACTGAAGCTATCAAAATCATCAATTTCTTTGGATACCATTTAGAGCTCTCACCCCAAAAAACTAAAGTTTTGGAAATGACATAAAAAATTTCAAGTGAACAAAAATCGGATGCAAAAATCAAGTCTGGTTTTCCAACCGAAATGAGTAAAGATGACAAATCCGGCTCTCTGGGTGGAGTAACTCTGGATATAAATGGGAATATGTAAGTCATTCAGATTCAAGGGGTAAAATAAAATATTTGCAAATATTTGCAAATTTTGCTCAGAGAAATGTCCGAGTCTACCACCTCCGAGACTTCATCCACCCAAATCATGGATGCTGTTGCTTCTCCCGAAAATGAATCTGAATCTCTGTCTCACCTTCCGGAACCAAGTACGATTGCGAAACTGCCACCCCTTCCTCCACCAAAACCCGTGAGGCAGGTTGACTTTGCTCTGGACGGAGAAAGCAGGCCTTCCTCGGCCGACAAGATATGCCGGAGTGGGTCCATGTTTGTGCACATTTCAAACACGGCCGTGGACCAGGAGAGGATGGAGGACTTTGAAAAGAACACGAAAACAGAGGCAAACTCCAACCAAAATCATGACACTGTCCAAAAGGATGAAATGCAAAGAGAAAATGTGGAGAAAATGTCTTTGGAGAAAGAACCGGAAGTAGAAAAAATCCAACCGGAACCAACTTCCCCCAGTAAACCTGAGACCCTGAAACAAAACGAGGTTAAAGCTGCTGCTGCTGCTGCTGCAGGTGGTGGAAGTAAGGGTAGCAGTGGGGGTGGAGGGGATCCCAAGAAAAATCCTCCGAATTTGACAAAAGGTCCAAAACCGGGAGCTCCCAAGGGAGGTGGTGGTGGAGGTGGTGGAAATACAGCAAAACCCAGGCATTTGCTGACAGTCGAGTAAGTTAAGCCTTCATAGTTAAGCCTGACCTTCTTTCCTTCCCTTGATCTTGATCTTGGGAGAGTTGATCCTCTCAAAATAATTTAATTTTTATTTCCATCCACGCTAACTCTAATCCCACATCCCACCCACTTTTCAGAGTTCAAGGCCGGAAAGTACCGCCTTTACGGGACTTATCCCCGTACGCATGCAAGATCGTGGAAATCCCTCAAGACTTTGGGAAATCCAACAAAAAAAAGGTTGTCTCAATCTGTCAAAAAGACCACAAAATCCTGGAGCAGGAACTTGATGGGCATGAAAAACGTGAGTCCTTGATCAACCTCAACATCAACCTTTGTAGCTTGGCTTAATTCGATTCGATTTAATAATCCTTCTAAATCCCACAGAAAAACTGGAGGAAGAAGCGATCGAAGCCTCGGCCAAGAACTGGCTCGCTGCAAATCCACTCTTTGCTCTGAAACAGGAACAGCACAAATCCCGGCCCCATCCTTTGCCCACGTCCACCACCACCCTCCCATTCCTCGCCCGGACGGACTCCATCCCTTTGAAGATGTGGCCGAATTTCAAAACTCTGCAAAAAACCGTGGAGTCTCAAACCCTCCTTGCTTTTGGGAGCAATATTGAGCTTCCCGCGGCTGCTACTGGTCAAATTGTGGGAGGTGGAGGTGGAGGTGGAGGAAGTTGGTTGTTTAATTCGTGTCAAACGCCGAATCCAACGCCGGATGTCGACGCATCCATCCCAAACATCGGCTCGAATTCAAACACCTCCGACGCCGCCACCGATGAAAACGCCGCCGCTCTTCTTCTCCACCAAAAACTCGAAGAATTCGGAGACTACGTGGAGCGCGGGGTATTTTCCGCCGCCGAAGTTTGCAACGTGCTCCTCCACACCATCTTCCGGGATTCGCTGGGATCTCCCGCGTCCCTCGAACGAGTCCTCGAATCCCAGGACTTCCTCGCCTTCATCCAATCACCGAACGAGGTCACAGCCCTGGAAGTGGGGGCCGAGATCCTGTCCGCCGCATCCTCCCTCATCTCCGCGTATTTGGAGGTCGTCCAATCTTCCGGGCTGGAATTGGCGGGATCCTCTCAAACCCTGTTCGCCAAACGAAGCGCCGCCGTCCTGAGTGTGACCTCCCCCAAGAAAAACATGACCCTGGCCCAACTCCAAGCCCAGTTTGGACCCCACTCCCACCCCTCCCGGGTCTGGAGCTTTGTCCCGGCCAGCCACCCTAACAAGGAGAAGTACCAGTTGGCCCTGTTCCTCAACTCTGAAACGGGTCAGGTCATGCAAACCATTTCTTGTGAGGATCACATCTTTCGGACGAGATACTCCATGACGCCCCTCGAAGCCCGGATTCAAGGGGTCCTCTCCTCCTCCCGGGACCAGGTCGGGCTCCCATCCTCCGTCCCGCCCGAGTTTTTGGTGGACATCGTGGCCCAGTGCAGCGCCCTCGCGTATCAACGCTTGAGCCGGGGGCGGCTCCTCATTTCTCAGAGTAATTCCCTGCTGGGGAAGTACTTCAAGAAGTTTACAAAGGCAAAGTATAACATCAACATCAAAACCAAAACCGGCACCCCTAGAAAACTCTGGCCCAAACTCAAACTCAAAGGATTGGAGAAGCTCCAAAAAAGACTTCAACAACTCAACATCTTCACCGGGATCGTGAATCAGATGGCCACGGAGGTGGCGGAAGCTCTGAGAAAACTCCAGCTCTACTCGAGCTTCAATGATTTGTTTGTTCAGGACACGATAAAACTGGGGGGTGCGTTTTCCACGGGAGTGGTCAAACCCAAAACCACCACCACCACTTCGACCACACCCACACCCACCCCAGTTCAAGAAGCCATGACCCAGCTGGCAGGAGGGATCCGAAGCATTGATTCCGCCCTTCGGGTGGGTGAAGTGTCCCTCGCCACCCTCCGGCTGGGCGTTCGGTTGGAGAAGAAAGACAAAGAGGTGGTGAAACTGATGCTGGAAGGGGTCCGGGCCCTGGGGACGGAGAACGAGTTGGACTACGGGACCCTGTTGATGACCCTGCTCTGCAGCTCGGAGTTGATGGCGGAGGCAAGGTTCAAGGAGGGGGAAGAAGCCAAGGCGTCGTTGTCGGAGGCGATGAGCAAGGGCGTGCGCTCCGGGATTTCATTTCACCTGGTCAAGTTGAATCTGGAGACGGGGGAGTTGCTCAAGATTGTGGAGAGGATGGGGGCGGACTCGAAGATTTTGACGATGAGGACTACGTTTAAGATGAGGGAGTTGAAGAATCGGTTTGGTGGAGGGGTGAAAAAGTAAAGTAAATAAAGTGAAAATTGAAAATACGTTTAAGAATTTGTGGGCCTACGACGTCAAAATTTTTATGAAAGAAAGTTGTTATTGAAATGAAGAAATAAAGATTTGTTTAAAATTGTGGTTTATCGTCGCAAGGTCTTAATTTTTGGAGTTGAAGATATGGTTTTTCAGTGCTAAAAGCGTGCCCACAACCAATTTCTTTGGATACCGTGGATTAGCACTTCAAAATCAAAACTTTTTAAAAACGAAACAAACAAATTGAGAGAAGCCTGATTTTTACACGTTTTACTAAAAATCGCACACTCTGTCCCTGCTCAAAATGTACTCCCGAACAGAGAAACCGGCCAAGGATTGGTCAACCATTGACGCCAAGAGGATGACACCCAACGCACGCAAAGCTCCGTCACCCCTTCGCGTCGGTCGTGGTCCCAGAATCGGCGGAGCCAACCCTGGTCCAACTCCACCCCCAAGTCAAGGATTACTCTCAAACCCACCCCGACCACCCCCACCAATCCAAGAACGTGGACAACTGCCACCACCCCACCTCCGAACTTATAAACCAGGGTGGTCCGTTCCGAAACTGAGGATGGAAGCGTTTGACGGGGTGACAGGAACGGTGGCAGTGGGGGCTGGGGTGGGGAAACGAGGGTCCAACTCATCTTCCACCACCACACCCACCCGGGCTGGATCCGGAGGAAAAACCCCACTCTTCATAAAACCTCCCCTAACCGTGCCCTCACCCTTGACCTTGGCCAAGCCTCCCAAACCTACGAAACCCACCCCCACAAAACCCAAAAAGTCCATGCTGACCAAGTTTGATGAAGCCGTGGCTTCTCCCAACACGAAACTTGCGGACCTCAAATCCACCCGAATTCGACACCAGGTGAATATGGATGCCGCCAAGAAATTGGATCTTGCCACCGGAGGAAGTGTGAGTGGGGCGGGAAAACAGATGGAAAAAATGAGGAATGATTTTCTCGGCGAGATTACTTCAGAGCTGGGATTTTCTTATGAGTATGCAAAAATATGCAAAAAAAATACATGCAAAAAATTTTGCAAGTTTTGTTTTTCGCAATTTCCAGGCAAAACTCGATCCAATCCAAAGCCAAGGCTGGGCAAGGCCCCCACCAATCACACCCACAACCCCCCAAACTTTCCGCGGTAAAGCTTGCCCCAGCTGTCACAGATTCCTGGAGCGGGATGAGTTCCCGCCTCGACAAAGCTGTCAAGGATTGGTCCACGGACGCCCAGAAGATTGAGAATCGAGGCTGGCTCCGTGGTTCGAGTGGGACCGGAAGCGAAAGTTTACTCCAAGCCAAAGGCTCCAGGGAATTGAAAGCGTCACCCCGAAAGAAAAAGAATCGGAACAAACCCACGCTCAAAGAATATTTGGAGATGGGGACGGGGAAATCGGCGCGAAAAGTTGGGGCGAGTGAGGCCAAGCTGGGCTCAATTTCCGCAACTTTTAGCGCGTCTTTGCAACCCATGGTGGATCGGGATGTGAGGGAGAGGTTGAGGACGCCACCGGATAATATTATGGTCCATTTGTCGGCCCAGGTGGGAATAAATAAAGTAATTAACGACGAATTAATGAGATGATGCCAAATATTCCCCAAAAAAGCACGACCACGCCGTGGAACGGCTCCCACCCAAGGCAAAAGGCCACATCAAAGAGATGCAGATGCCGAAATATCAACCGTTTGAGAGTGGGAGGATGAAAGTGCCGGAAGGAGGGAGTCGAGATCGAGATCGACCGTCTGCCAAAGTACGTAGATTTTGAATTAGATTAAATTTTTCGAGATGATGGATTTGATTGGATTAAGCTTGCTCCAATAATTTTGAGTGATCTTTCCTTTTCCTTCTGTAGAAAGTCAAAGAAATCTCAAAGCAAAGTTCTGACGTGGGTGTGGGTCTGGGTAAAAGTGGAGGTCGAGCTACCATGCCCCAGAAACTCGGTGGTCTCATGGATTTCAGATCTTTGCTTGAGACCCAGGCAGAGTCTGAGAGAGAAAGTCCTCCGGTGAGAAAAGTAAACTCTAAAAAATCAACTCTTCCATTTTAGAGTCAATGCATTTTCTCTATTTGTAATCCAACAGCCACACGAGCCTCGTCACCAAAAGAGATCCAAGGAGCCCAAATTTTACGAACCCTCACCCATTTCTCAAAGAGAAATCCACGGGACGCTCCAACGCTCCGTGAAATCCATCGATCAGGCCGCAAGGATGGCACAAAATCTGGGGCATTTGATGTCAAAAGTTGCTCTCCAAAATTCTCCGGCATCATCCGGCCGGAGTGAGGATGGGGGCAAAACAGGCACCTCTGCCACTACAGCCACAAAAAGTGGTGGTCCTGGAAATGACGCCATTTCCATCGACCCAGATCTGCAGCACCTCCTAAAACTTCAACGAAACAGGACCCTCCCACTCTCCTCAACATCCGAGGACATCAAAAAAAAGGCGGATCATTTGTCCAGCGTGGTGGAGAAGGCCGAGAGGAATTTGAAAATGCATGGGGCAGCTTTTGGACTTGACACTGAAACAGAAACTTCTCAAAAAATTGGGCCTCAAAAAGGAAAAAAGTCGATGTCAACCACTCAAAGTGGGACACAGAGTGAGACGAATGTTGGGATTCAGACGGGTGAGTCATCCTTAAAGAAGAAGGAGAAGAAAGGAGGAAATCCACCACCACCACCACAAAACTTTGAATTTGTTCCCGACATGAGCTACACGGATCAACTCATGCTCAAGAAGCTGAGGGGGTTGAAAGCGTCGTGGGGGGGAAAGTAGGGAAGTAAGGAAAATAAATTGGTTTAATTTAAATGCTTTTTTCACTCTTTTGTAAAAACAGAATCATGTAAAGTAGGATATTTATGATGGATGAGGGATGGATAGTTTAATAAAAATATTGTTGGAAATGGTAAATTGGTCGTTAGTTGAGGTAGAATTACTCACTGGGGGGCATTTACTCATCATCATAAAATGAAATTATGGGGTAATGACTTTCACGTGGATGGGTTAGACGCCCATCAACTAATTTATTAAATTCTGAAAATGAGAAATCTTTCTAGGTCGGTGTTGAACTGCTGAAGATGAGTTTTGCCATAAGTTTCATTTGTTGAAATCCAGAGAAATATTTACCTCACAATCAAACAACGGTGACCCTTGACCCATCAGGGCAAAGGGCAAGCCCATTAGTAACCAAAGTGTTTGTTGACAGGCTCTTTTCCCTCTTCATTAAACTTTCAAAGATTCGCTTCACCAACTCGTAAACGACATGACTGTGTCCTTGTCCAGGTAGTGAGTGAGTGATTGAGCCGGGTGTGTAGTCCGATCCGACAAACATTCTAATCAAGCCCGGCGTATTGACTTTGACTTTGACCAGCTTAGCGTGTCAATCGATGCCTCCTTCCTTTCATCCTTCCGTGGTGTGGCGAGGTGTCAACATCACTGACTCACCAATAATCCTAGAATTTGTGCCTTTAACCCACCCCACCCACGCTTTTGATGTTTGTTTGCAATGGGGAAAGAAAGAGCCGATTCCAGAAATAATTCAGAGTATTTTCATTACATCCATCCAAAAAACAAAGGAGGAAAATTACCCACTACGCAGACATACATAACGGAATAAACAATGTGGAAGCAATAACAATGACCAATGACGGTTGGCTTGACTTGGCTGGGCTAGGTTGATTGATTTCCAGCTCATTAAATACCTTCTCCGTCACTTGTTAATCGGAAGGTTGACATTGCAGAGTGATGAAATGAAATGAAATGAAAGGTCGGCAAAATGCATGCAAAACTCGTTTGATTTGTCACATTTTGATGCCAAAGAAATCAATTTATTTTGTGCAAAAATGACACGAGTTGGTGAATTCAGATGCATCATCCCAACTGCAATCCAGGTAAAAAAAGCACCAATAATTTCCGCGTTATTTTCTCAAAGTCGACGAAATTAATCAATTCAATCCTGGGCTACCACCACCTCTGCCCAGCCCAAACTAATCCTTATTTCTCCAGCTTTCTTTCTTTATTTCATTCCATCCCTCCTTCTGCTGGCATTACCATTACCACAGCCATTAAGATGATGATGACATCCGTCCGTCCGCAATGATGGCAGTGTTTACAACTCGTCTAATTGAAACCTAAACCTACCCGATGAACAAAGGCTTTGTGCTTTTGCCATTATTCTTTTTCTTGAAATAACGTCATTACCCAACGCAACGCAACTCTTGATAACGAGGACATGTTGCGGAATATTATTTTCTCCTGCCCACGGCCATCCATCCATCCATTCCCCACCTCCTCTAATGGTGAAGTATTACTACGTTGCAATAACAAAAGACATAAAGTTTAAGCTCTGGCTTAGCCTCCAAGCCAAGCAATACCTTCCTCCCTTTAGTCAGTGTGGGTTTATGGAGAAAGTAAAGTAAAAGCTCGACTAACGAACCAGTTTATGCGATGTCTGTGTGCGCATCTCCCAACACCCCCAAAAAAGACAAGCATTGGAAATTTCACTCTCAAATCATCTCCTCTTCTTCATTCGCTGTCCATGGAGGAGTCCACATCACATCCACATCAGTCTGCTGTTGCTGCTTTCATCTCAGAGTGAGCGAATAGTTCCGAGTTTTGTGGTACAGAGTGATATGGACTTTCTGCTCTGAATCCCACATCCCCACTTCCTGCTACTTTGGTGAAAGTTTGGGAAAAAGTAGGACGAACTAGAAACGAAAGGAAAGAAAATAAGTTTGTTGATCTGATTCTGGACTTTCCAAGATTTTGCTGACCAACAGTGGTACGTGTCATCAAATCGTATCTGCTTGTGAGTGAGTGAATATCCCCACCAACCTACCTCTGCTCATTTCATTTCCTTTCATTTAGGAACAGAATACTTTCTGACTGTGCAACTTTCTTTTTTATTGCACCAATCGACCCCAATTCATATTTTACTTGTTGACTGACTGACAACTTCCTGGAATTTAGTGAAAGTTTTGTGCGTTATTCTGACCGGGCTGCATCGCATGCCTGGCTCTGATTTATCTTATCCATTCACCATTTTCGGTAGTATGCGTCGTACCCTGTAATCTCTCGTGGGAGTAAACTGATATTGCCCAAACCCAAACCCAACCCAGTCTGTCATTGATATCGTGTCGTGACGTGACGTGTTGTTGACAGTAAACGTGTTTATTTACACTCTTGACACTGTGAGTAAGTGAATAAGTGACGCATTCCGTGAATTTGGACAAATATCCACAAAAACATGGAACGACCCCGGATGAAACGACACTCCAACTCGAACCCAATCGTCAAAACATTTCGGAAAGGGGTGAGGAAACCCTCGATAAAAATCACAGTCTCTGCCGACGTCCCTGAACTCTACTCCAACTCCTCCCCCTCCAAAACACCGTCCCCACAATCCATCATCAAACGGATTATGATGACCCACACCACCAAAACGCATCCCTCTGACGACCCCGATGAGGAGGACGAGGCATTCATGCGAATCAGTGTGGACGAGTCTGTCGTGGACTTTCCAAAC
>JAQIWC010000350.1:0-10296 GCA_034694605.1 Folsomia penicula | reverse complement strand
GTGTTCATAAAATGGAATGAACATCATGTATAATTAATTGATAAATAATTATCTCAAAAATTATGGAATCAACAGAGGGGGTCGTGAAAAACGGGATGATTGAGTCATCATCTGGCCTCACCACGCTAAACGATCTTCCAGACTCCTTAATTCTAAAGATTTTGAGTTATCTAAATTCTCACGCGGACATTGGCAGGGTGGCGAAAACAAATTGGAGATTAAATGGAGTCAGTTCTGATGAGATCTTGTGGAGAAATCTATTCCATCGTCATTTCCGTATGGATTCTGGGCTTTTCCCTGGCCCTTCTTACTATCCAAGTTGGCGACGAGAATTTCGACGCCTAATTGATGACGTCCCTTCCGTCGAGTCTCAAGTTTTGAGCAAACATACGGACCAAGTACTCCATGTGTCATTCTCACACGACGGCAAAAGGTTCGCTACCTCAGCCAAGGATGCCCTAATTGTAGTTTGGAAAAGTGGTCACCCTGTTACGGAAGAGTACTCAAACAATATGAAGTTTTTCAGCTGGAAATACACCCAATTTTCTCAGTTTAATGAATCGGATACGCTGCTACTAGTTTCGGGGGTGCTATTTGGACATAATAGGTATTTCTTTCGATTTATTAACGATAAATTAAGTGATATTAAGTGACACATACCTACTTGTATGCATGTATGTATAACAAGCTTGAATGCTTTCTTTTCTTCAGCACTTCTGGAGAAATTTCCATCTTTAGTGTTAAAGGTGAATTTGACTGAATTCCTTGCTATGTCAGGCATGTACTAAATTGTCTTGTTTTCGTTGTATATTTCTGTAGACGAATTTCAACTTCAGTGTCGTGTAATGAGCAAACCATACGATATCTTTGGTATATATTTATATGAAAAATTATACACTGTACTTGATTGAAAGTCAAATCTAGATTATTTCATTTTATTAATAATGTTTCCAACTTTATATTAATATTTACATAGGCACGTGGGTCAGTGATATGTACTTCCTCTCTGGTCAGCACCAATGGCTTAATAACATGGTTAGCAAGTCTGTCATTTGGATCAATAAAGCATCACAGGTAAAGAAATGGTTCAAGAATCATTAAATTAAATCATACTATTTTTGGGGGATTTATTTATTTATTTATTTTGTAATTAAATGGCAGGAATCTCAATCCGAACATGCGAGCATTATGAACGAGCTATACAAATTTTACAATCCGAAAGCTTCATCCGTTCGCTCCTTGATGATTGCAAATTGTTTCGATAACGCCGAGCCAAGCAATTTTTCTCGGCGTTCAACAGGAAATGACACGACGACAACAACCACGACTAAACCGTCATCTTCAACAGAATCTCCACGAACAGCAGGTAACCCTCCCTCAAGTATCCAACACGAATCTGGGGAACCAAATTTTATGCAACTAAGCTCTCGAGGACATCATGAAGAGAATTTACCCGAAAACATTGCCAACATTCATTATTCTGCGGAATTTCGAAATCATGGGCCGATCTCTGGTGGAGATGGAACAAATAATGCTGCCACCACCACCACGACCTCAATTAGCAATAGTTCGTCCATGGAAGAAGACATGGAAGATTTACTTTTGTATCCTGGTGAACTTGAGGAGGAGGAAGGTTCTCCAGCCACGCCCAACAATCCGGATGATGAAGATGGGAAGGACCAATGCGGAGATTCCACAGAAGAAGAGGAGGACTCTATTTTGGATCCCCGTGAAAAGCTGCTGATATTCACCTGCAGCTCGGCAACTTATACTCCACACCGTATCGGCTTTAAACGGATTCCTCCCATGGCTTTCAAGGCAACGCTTGACCCAGGTCCAAGTATTGCGGAAAGGATTCAAGAGTACAGAAGAAGAAGAAGGATGGAGTTGGATGGGGAGGTGGAAGACGAAATTAATTGGGCCGATCAGCAGTCAGTTAGACACCGATTTGATGAAATTGACAAGGTTATTGATCTCCACGGTCATATTATTGGGATGGTACTTAGCCCAGGTGAGTGAAAATAATGCTATGATTCATTCAGTCGATGATGGGCCGGGTTAAAGGAAATCAATTTTGTACACAGATCATCGCTATTTGTATGTAAACAGCAGGTGGGTGGGTACTTGTGCATATTTATCCAAAATTGAAAACTCTTTTCTTGTATTCAACAGACCATGGCCGGAAGGATACAAAATAAGCAACCCACTGGAGCCCCCGCCTATCGCAAGTGAAATTGATATTCATTGTATCGACCTTAAAACTATTAGGTAACTAACTATTATTAGGTATTAGAGAAACTATTAAGTATGTAGACAAGAGAATTAGATTTATCAAATGGTGTATTACCTTTATTGACCTAAAGTAATATATATATATATTTGTATATCCACAGCCAAGTTGGAATGATGCGTCGAGCTCATCGTGCATATACGCCCAACGAAGAGTGCTTTTTTATATTTTTGGATGCTTGTGATAAATTCGTGGCGTCTGGAGCGGAGGACAAACATGGTTATGTGTGGGATAGGCATTATGGCATCTCCCTCATTAAACTTCCTCATACAGACGTTGTCAATTCGGTGGCCTTTAATCCAAAAAATTCTCACATGTTGGTCAGTGTCAGCGATGATTTTAGCATCAAGGTGTGTATAAACATTATTATTCTCCCTTTTTACCAATCTGCGATTTTACATCAGTCTCCAAACCAAACGGTTTTTTAATAGTGAATACCTCAAAATCCATGGTATAAAATCGCAGATTTGCTTAGTAAAAACCTGGATATAAGAGAGAATATCAAGTATTGTACTCACTATTTATGGAAAATATTCTCTTGTTCTTGTTTATTAGATTTGGCGATCGAAAGCTCAATGCAGAAAACTTGGTCTCGACATTTCAAAACAAGGAACAACTTTGTATAATTTACGGCGACAGAGGGTTTCCGCTAATTCGTCATAATTTTTATCCATTCACAAGATGTGAAGGATGTAAAAGGATTTTCTCGCCTACTAGTTCTAGTCCAGCGAAAGAATTGACATAATTTTTAGTATATATATAACTAACTTATTATATCGTTTGTCCATTTGTGCGTTTTTTATAATATAATTTTCTGCGGTGAAATAATGGCTGGCTAACCTAATATTATTAATGAGTCCATGAGATTATCTAATCGAAAATGTGCTATTAAATTATGAAACTCGTCCGATCCGATATATTTCGCTGCTATCTCAGAAACAAATTCGAAATTCTATTTAATGTATGCATAAGTAAATAAAATAAAATAATAAATCTTGAGCATCTATTGCAAAATAATCGACTACATAATTATTTCCAGGAATGTTCATTGCCTTACATTTATTGATAAATACATTATATACAAAGACAGTAGGTAGTGAGGAGAATGACTCGATAGTTGCGACTAATGTGCGGGCGTAATTAGTTTATAGAGTTAAGATTCGTGTCGTTGAATAATTTTGGGTTAGGAGATCGTTGGCGGTGGGTTATTATCATGATCATGTTTCTTATTCTTGTTAAGCTCGCAGTGACCAAAACAGTGTTCACATTCGTCCTCTGATTCTGAAGATGACTCCCCAAACACGTGTGGTTTCTTATAAATGCAGCAACCTAATCAAGGAGGAGGAGGGAAATACTTGCAAACCATTGTAAACATTATTCATTCAATGGGGTGCATTTACATACATTTAGATTTCCTCTTATTCATGTGCTCATTGTCCACAGTTTCATTGGTCCAATTGACCTTTTTGGAGTCCTTTGGTTTCTTCAACACTAATCTCACTGCTGGGGCACTTGTGCTTGGTTCAACTGTCTGCAATGATAATAAATTAAAAGTAAATTCTCTTCATTAAATTAATCTAGTTGGTCACTAGTTATAATGATATCTCAATATCCGGCTGACCTCTGTGAGTGTGAGGGTAGTTGTGGAGGTTGAATTGGTCGAGGATTCTTCTGAAGTTGATGACCCCACAGGACTTGGGGGGTGTCGACTTGGGTGTGCCATCCTCCTCCTCTCTCCGACTCAGCTAGTGAGGCTCAACTCGACTCAGAACTTTTAAACAGTTGTCTGGGATTGATAAGGTGCATTTAGTGAATTTATATTTATATATTGATATCGGATTGATATCAGTAATTGGTTGTCTTTAGAATTTTGATATCAAGAAAATATATCAAGAAAATCCCAGTTTTGAGGTGCCCCGAATTGAGCACGAAAGTGTGTTTAAAGTACTTGAAAGAAAAGGTTGCCGCATCAGACAATTAAATAATTATTGGAGCGTATCAAATTAGTGCTAGTTTAGCAGGGTAGGAGAGTTATCAGGGGAGGACCCTGTCTTAACAAGGATGTCCAGCGGGGAAGACATTCCGGAGGGATGGGAAAAGCGAGTCAGTCGCTCAAATGGCAAGTCTGAAGTCTTTGTCACCTGCTCCATAAAATAACTTGATTTTAGGAATAATGTAATGTAATTCCGATGCCGGCATATGAACACCGAGCCAAGTTTTTATTTAGGGCGTATAATTGAACAAAATTAAAGCAATCATGAATTAATCATATTTGTTCCGGGATTCGCCAGAGTTTCCATTCTTCCTTTGACCTCCTGTGGCGTAATAGGAGGGGGGAATGTAGTTCATAGGGCCGGGGTGTTTGGGTCCATTTGGATTTCGTGGGATGGAGGGGTTCACGTAATTATTGGTGTAAGGGGATTGGGATCTGACCGCTTGATCGTAGGAAAGTTGAGGTGACGGCCTTCTTCCAGCTCCGTAGCCTTGCTGCATGTTTTGTGGCTGACCATATTGACCTTGAATTTGGGGGGCTTGGGCGTATTGTCCTGGAATTTGTGGAGCTTGGCCGTATTGTCCTGGAATCGGCTGAGCTTGACCGTATTGCCCGAGATTTTGATACGATCCTCTTGCTTGTGGCTGAGCATAATATTGTCCGGCCGTCATTTGAGGGCCCAAAGCCTGCTGAGGAGCATACCCAGGAATATTGGATGGAGGAATGAATGGGGCTGGGGGGTGTTTCCTGTGAGAGTGGGCTGCTTCTCCAGGCCTTATGAATGACTTCGGCCAAGGGTCGGCTGCATTCCCAATTTCTGGCGTCAGTTCCGGACCCTTTACGCCTTCACAAATCTGGCAAAAAAATATAAACATCAATCCTCATTTTCATTGGAACTCTGCACCGAAACTTTTGTTGTCATTTGGTTGGAACTCACCATAAGAGTGGATTTTCTAAAACAGTCGAAAAGTGGAGCATAGCTTGCACATCCGTCTGACACCCCCAAATTGTCATCTACACAAAATTAATTTATATAATATTTATTTAATACAAAAAAAACACCAAGAGTGATAGAGTCTCTAGTTTTATTATCACAATAAAAGTAACATTGTCGTCACTCACTAAAGTTGAAGGAGAGTGAGCATGACTCATAGGCACCGGTCAATTCTGTGGCTCGGAAACTGTTCTGCATCGGTGGCAACATGGATTGAAGGACGGATTTTGAAGTACTAGGAAGGAAGTATCCCTCCGTGTTTATCTAGATTTTTTTTCATATTCTGCAAATAGCTGGCATCATTATCGATCATCCCTACTACGTAATCCTTACCATTTCCAACTTGGACATGATACAGAGTGGTCGACACTGCAACATTAGTACAAGTGTGGAAATGTATGTTGAAGTAAATTATTATTTTTTACAAGAGATAGGATTTTGTCTTACATGTTTCACTTCATGGTCACAATCTTGGATGACCTTGTCATACTCTGGGACATTAGAATACTCCACGATTTTTCCTCCACACGTTGGTCCCAGAATATTGTTGTCCACCCAATGCCCAACCTACGGTCATAAATTAGTTGACATATATTCAAATATTACTTGGTTGGGAAGAGTGTGAACCGTTATAGACAGCATCATGAAGATGAGGACAAGGATCATTCCATGTCTTTGATTTTGCATTCTTCCAAAGACACCAATATCGCTGAAGATGAAGCGGAAAAGTCAGACTGACTAAATAGGAAGAAGGGAGAAGAAATTAAAATGTCAGAGTATATGTATACGTTATAACGTTACGCAATGAAAATTCTTTTGTGGAACCTGTTGTAGTTACATAAATGAACAATGGATTCATAAAACTCTTGGCATTTTCAATAGAAATCGTCACCAATATGATTCTGGTTGCTTGCGTCGGTCTGAATGAATTGAGTCAAGTTTTTGCTTTATTTGATGTCATTTCATAATGTGGCATTGTTTTTTGTTCGTAAAAAATGAATTAAGGTATAC
This sequence comes from Folsomia penicula, assembly GCA_034694605.1. Lineage (NCBI taxonomy): Eukaryota > Metazoa > Arthropoda > Collembola > Entomobryomorpha > Isotomidae > Folsomia > Folsomia penicula. Next base: position 4,008 of record JAQIWC010000350.1, on the reverse strand, counting down.
CTCCGTCACTCGTAATGATAATAATTGGTTATTGATGCTTTTACTTTTAATCATGACAGGTCAAGCCTACTACATGAATGTGTACACAAAGGAGTCACAATGGCACTGCCCGACAAAACCAGCGAAACCAACCAGTGGGGACGGCGGAGGAGGAGGAGGAGGAGGGCCATCCACAATCCAAGCAAGCCATATCCTGGTAAAGCATCGAGATTCACGTCGCCCTTCCTCTTGGCGTGAGGATAACATCACTCGTAGCAAAGATGAGGCTCTGGACATTCTACGTGGTTATCAAGACCAGATCCGAGGTGGCTCAAAATCATTTGCTGAACTTGCCACGTTATACTCGGACTGGTAAAATTTTTATTTTAGTTTTTTGGCTAATTTTAACTAAAATGTTGGTGTTAAAATTAGCTCGTCAGCCAAGAGGGGTGGAGATCTAGGCCCGTTTGCAAAAGGAGCCATGCAAAAACCATTTGAAGAAGCAGCATTTTCTCTCAAAGTTGGAGAAATGTCGGATGTGGTGGAAACCGATAGTGGCGTCCACCTCATATTAAGAACAGAGTAAGAATTAATAATTTATATTATTTGTACATATTCTCAATGATAATATTTGATTTTATTTCATTTCAATGCTAGCTTTTCGTAAGGATTGCCAAGATGATCAAAACAAGTCATGGTGAGGCGAGGGGATGCAGAGCTGATCTTATTGAACTTGGTTTATGAATTTTTTTTTTTACTTATGTGTGTTCATGTTTGAGTACATATTTCTTGAATCCTGTTTCAATGAAATTATTAATAAAGTTGTCGTTCTAAATAAATCCATCAATAATGGTCGATTTTATTTCATGACGTCGAATATATAATTTCCATTACTTGCAATAGTTTCAATCACAAATCGTTTGATTCAAGCAAGAACAGATTGCTCTCGGATTGGTCACTATGACATCTAATTTCTTTTGGTCCTAAATAAATAAAATCTCATCAAAATTATTCAAATACCTCGGCCCCAAGCCAAACGGGAGGTAGGCATACGCACTCCGTTGAGCTTTGTTCTCCGCAGTAAATCTTTCAGGGATGAATTCTTCGGAATCTGTATAAAATTCGGGGTCCATGTGGATCGCCTCTGGGTCCGTCATTACGATCATGCCCTTCGGAACGATGAAGTCTGACTCTGGGAGAGGCCAGTCTTGCGTGCATTTCCTCTCCAGCCGTGGAATACTTTGGTACAAGCGTTGGGTTTCTGGACAAAGTTTTTAAAAATCAACAAATTATTCGTAATTCTCATTAAAAATGACCAAACCTGTAATAAACATGTCCACATAATCCATCCTGGCCGCGCTATCATACGTGATTTCCCCACCCATGGACTCCACCGCAGCCTCCACGCTTGCCCTCACCTTCTCCTGGATGTCGGGAAGGGCGGCGAGGACGTAGACACACGTCGTCACGAGATTCGCCACCGTGTCAAATCCCGCAAAGAAAAAGAGGAAGCACTGGGCCATGATCATGTCATCCGACATTTTCACCGCAGACCCAGACTTGGCCTGACCCTCCGTTTCCGTTTCCTCTTGCCTGGCCTCCACCATGAGTTGGAGAAAGTCGTCCCTCTTCTCCTTGGAATCCTGCCTCTGCCTCAGGGCCGTGGTCAAAATCCCTTTGAAATACTCCAGCACCTCGGTATCAAACGGCTTGATTTTCAAGAGGCGAGCAAGTTTTGGGAGGAGGGTGAAAACCATGAATTTGAACATCAACGCCATGTTTGGATTCGCGGAACGATTCGCGAGCCGGTAAAAAATTGAGTCGTCCTTTTCCAAGGCCTCAGTCTGGATCCCAAACACGGTCGTTCCAATGACATCGACGGTGAAACGACGCGCCAGCTCGGGCATTGTGACGATCCGGCCCCCTGTTCCGGGATCAATCTGCTGGATCTTGGCCACGTGAGCGTCCAGCCTCTTCCCGGAACTTGTGAAATGGTCAAACATTCTTCGAAGTTTGCCAGAGGTAAAAGTAGGGGTTAGGAAATTTCGGACTGTTTTCCATTCCTCGCCATGCATGCTCACCAGCATTTTGGAGAGCGTGGGCTCTTGGATGGCAGTGTCCCGACGATCCATGAAATGCTCGAGGGAGTCTTTCACAAAGATGGAGCGGATCAGGTCGGGGTCTTTGATGAAGAGGGAGTGGGCTCCGAGGAGGTAAACGCCACCGAATTTCGAGTCCAACTTTTGAAGTTGGGAGTAGTAGTCTTGGTCGAAAATGCTCCGCTTTCGAGTGATCAACTCGGTCCAGGATGGGCCGGGGAGGTAGTGAAGCCCTTTTGAGGTCCAGAATGCTGCCTTCCGTTTCTCGGCGAGGGAGGAGTAGAAGATGCCGAGGAGGATGAGGGACACGGTAAGGATTAAGAGTTCCACCCACATTTTTAAAACTTGTGAGTTTAATATTTTGGATAACTTTGTAGAAGATGATTTAGCCGAGGATTAAATAAAGCATGGCAGAGTGGAACTGAATCAGAGATTTAGAGTGATATTTGCATGGGAGGATATTTTATGGTTTGCTTTATAAACATGGTCCGTGGTTTTGTCTAAAGTGTGATTATTAACTACACTGTACGTACTGTAACATAAAACATGCACGTCTGCATGTGATGGTTGCTTTTTGTAGTGCTTAGTAATGCCAACCAAGGTCATGGGATGAAATGAAGAGTTGATATCTCACAATGTAAAAGTGAGTGTTCAATGGACGCATGGATTTCATCTCATTTCATGTGATGATGTCACAAGATTGATGATTCAATACTGTCTACAATTGCAAGTTTGGCTAAATACTAATATTTATACGCCAAAAGCACAACTTTCAAAATTTAAACTTGCAAAAACTTTTTGTAGGTGCATCCCTAATCCTATCTCGGTTCTCCCTTCAAGCCGTATAAATCCTTCGCCTTTTAGGTGCAATTTGCATGCGGTTGTGTTGTGGTTAAAAATAGTTTGCTTACGTCTCATCAAACACCCAAAAACCCAGAAAATATGGAATGCACTGTTTTATTTTCTTACTAAAAATAAAATACCACAAAAATTGGGTCATTTTGAAGGACACGGAAAATATTACTTTTTCCTTGTCGGAATTTACCCACTAATTTATTTTCCCATTTCAAAATCTACTTTCCTCAGACGTATACCGGACTTCAATTCCAATCACAATTATCTTTTAAAAATGTCACCCAAAATTGTCGCCCTACTCACCACCACAATACTAATCCTTTTCGAAACCACCCAAGCCAAGCCGAGGCCTTCTTTCCAATTCTGGTACCCTTTGTCTGATGGCCAAGCGTTTGGCTGGACCGAGCCCAGCGGACGGGGTCAGTATTCAGCCTACTCATTCCAACAAGGAGGAGGTGGAGGAGGGGGACGCCGTCCAAATATGGGATCCACACTAAAATTTACATCATTTGGAGATTTGGACCCTGAGATTTATCAAGATTTGTCCGTAGAGGAAGAACAAGCCCCGGTAAAAATAAGCCGGCCGGAAATGCTTCAACTTCTCCTAAAACTTTCACCACGCTCGAAAAATGACACGACTTTCTCTTCTCAAGCTGCCCGGCACCTGGCTCGCCTAAGAGGACCTGCTCTTCGGAAAATGGGCCGAGAATTGACCGCCCTGAATGATCAGATTGAGGATCTTTTGCTGGAGGAATGGTTCCAAGTTTTGAGCACCGGAAAAGAAAGCGAGGAAGAGGAATCCAGTGAGACCGAGACCGAGACCCCGAAATCGTCTCTGTCACCCACTCTCCCCAGCCTGGAGAAGGGGTATGGACAATTGGCCGTCCGGGTTGTGCAGGAAGTTGCGTCTCAACCACGGTTCAGGAGGCTGCAATGGGTCAAAAAGTTCCTGGTTGTGCGGAAGATGGAGAAAGAGAGGAGCAATTAGTCACTGTTTGAAACATGAAACATGTATCATAATTACATTTAATTGGATGTGATTTTATAGAAATTGTTGCACAGTAAATCTTGCACA
>JAQIWC010000349.1:0-10300 GCA_034694605.1 Folsomia penicula | reverse complement strand
ATGTCAACATGTACTTGACCAACTCTGATCTACAATTTTAACAAATATTGATTTGTACTGGGTAATTCCAATATTGGAAGAAAATGCTGGCAAGTGTGCATTGAAAAATGGACCTTTGTTCAGTTAGTTCGTAGCTTGAGCATTTTATTTTTAGACATAAAACATCCAGTGCGTGTGTGCGTCATAACATGTAGAAATAATATTGAAGGAGATCAAATTCCATCATAAATCACGGATTTTAATGCTTATGGACAAAGTTTTTGAATGCATATTCTTGGATTTGCATGCACAATGCCAAAATGACAAGGACTCTTTCTTTTTCTTTCTGAAATGACACTGACAAGGGTCCACCATCCGAGTGACCCTCCTTTTTGAGTTGTTTGACTAAAAAGGTGACCTTTCCCCCCTTCACCCGTCAGGAAGGAAGGAAAGGAAGGAAACTTTCCTATGCATTCATTTTTGAAGGAGAAAAGAGAAAGCCGAGCAGAGACGATCTAGATTTCCCTTCGCCTAGATCAAGTTCACCACTGCACTGCTGGCTCTCTCCGTGTTTCCTCTTCTTTCTCTCTCTCATTTCCTCCTCAAATTCACTTTTTTATCAAAATTCCAAAATCTCCTCATCACGAACGACGTAGATTATGCGAGGAGGGTGAAAGTGGGGGTAGGGTGTCAAAATTCAAGTTTTTTTGTATAAAATTCCAACCATTGGAATTATTTTATCAAAATAATCAGAGTCAAAAGGAAGGGTGAAGAAGAGAAGACTAGGGGACCTTGAACATTGGACAATCATTTTTGGCAGTATCTCTGGTATGACGAAATTAATTGAGAAGTAGGATGGAAGATAATTTTGGTTCATTTTAATTAACAGCTGATCAGTTTTTACCCAATCCAGTCAAAATTCAAAAGAAAAAGGAAATCTGATCCCTTAAATTACACAAACACGGTAACTTCATATCAAAGGAAGGAAGGAAGGAAGTGGCAGCAGAATCAGTGAGAATTAATTGGTTGTGATTTTGACAAGGAAGCAAGTTTTTAAAGTATCAAAGAAAAGACAGATCAAGAAGGGAGCAAGTTAAATATCCAACATTTCTTCCATTACATGATTCCTCGCTTTTACAAAACCATCGCTTAGAAATATTCAACCCCCACCCACCTAAAAAGACTCAAAATGATGAAACCTGGTGCTGGTAAGAAAAGATATCAACAGTTTTTAGCGAGATTTGTAGATTTCAAAATAAAATAAAAATTCCACTTTTTTCAGTCCTCTTTGAAGCCCCCGAAGTATTCATCACAGTTTGCTCAACGGCTGGTCAAGCAAAATTTGGAAAGCACATCATCAGCCTGGACCGAAGATTAGAGTTGAATTGGAACAATTTCAAAGATTTTCGGAACGGAGATATCATCGGAGTGTTTGATTTTGATGTGAATAGAGAACCTCGGGAGAAGGACAAGGGGAAATGTATTGTGGAGCTGGCCAAAGAATCTGCGGCCGTCACCGGCCAGAGGGGTTGGTTCTCATTTAATTTCTTATTTGATTTAATTTCAATTCAGGCTCTTTGACTTGATTTTAATACGATTTTAATTGAATTGATAGGACAGTACAAGACATCCGTGCGCTATGAAAGAAGGCCGCTATGCACGAAAGGAGATAGGTCGTGTGGATATTGGGTGGCTTACCTGAGGTGGGTTAAGAGTCCATTGCTTTGTTTAAGAGAGATTTAGTGAGGTAATTCAAATCATTGCAGATTTCAAACTGGAACCTGGGTTGTCCTGAAATCAAACTGCTTTAAAGTTCGGCCCTTTTGGATGCGAGAAATAAAAGATGCAATCGGAGATATCCCACTCCATTCATTAATGATTCCAGGGACTCATGACGCCGGGTCGTGGATGGAGTACGATCATGCGACGTGTGAAAATATTTATGTCCGGTATTACATCTGGTGAGTGAGGAGAAATATCCATTAAATTGTGTCCAGTTGGAAAGGTTTTTAATTTGTTTGATGATTTATTTAGTCAAGAGGATTCAATATATGATCAACTTGTTCATGGGATTCGATATTTGGATGTCCGAGTAGCATTTTATCCCGAGACGGAGGAACGGTTTTGGGTGAATCATGACAAGTACCGGTGTCATCCACTCCTCACTCTGCTCATTGACCTTCGACGATTTGTCGAAGAAACGAAGGTAAAGTATTCATGCAGATGATATTTTCAAAATATGTTTTATTAAACAAGCTTACTGCACAGATATTTATGAGGAGTCAACGGTCAACATCACTTATCAACTACATAAAATAAAAAACCCATTCAAGTTGACTTTCGCTTTTTAGTATTATTTTCTTTGAATTCATCGATGTCTGAATTATCCAATGACGAGGGAAGAGATGCTCTTCGTTTGGTTAAAGAAACAATCAAAAAAGAAGGTTCCTAAATTGCAGGGAAAAATTATTAATAATAAAATAAAACCAAATATATTGTCTGAAATGTATTTCAAATCTGTCAGTTTCCAAACCTTTGGTCTCATATCTGTTATTTTAGTAATGAGCTTTTCTCGTTGAGCGTGTTTCTCCATAAGGATGGCGTTTATTTCTTGTAATTCTTCCTCATGGCTTTTTAGTTCCAGCTGGAAAACATCATAATTTAATTCATAGTTTTATTGATAGCTTTTAAAACCTTGAAAAGCTTACCATTTTGTTTTCTGTGAGCGCAGGAGCAGGGTGTTTTGCCTCTAGATACGACCTAATCGCATCCGCAACCGCTGCATCATAATAATATTTCTTTTGGAAAAATTTGTAAATATCATCATTCCATGACCCATAAGTGTCGATTATTTCATCGTAAGCTCTTTTTAAAGTGTTATTATCGACGGAGTGGTTTTTAGCATTTTGTAGCCAATTGGAAGACGTATCAAACTTGACCAGGGCGTTTAATAATCCCACAGGGTTATCCACTTTGACCCCGGATCCGCAGGATCGGATGGAACCTGGATGCAGTCCAGGCCTCGGAGTAAAAATTGTTCCATAAAAGTTGGCTGGATATTCTGTAAATATCATTTTAATTCATAGTATTTATTTAGGGTGATTTAATTTTGCTGTATTTTGATATAAAAAAAATCATACCATCTAGCCGTAATGCCTCATCTGGTAGGTTTTTAAAGTTGGGCTTGTCCAAAATGTAAGATTCCAGAGCTTTATTATTTTTTAAGTGTTTCAAGAGCTTGTCTTTTTGCCCTTCCAATCTTTCGATTCCTGCGAAACTCATCTTGTGACCCAACGAATCTAAAATAAAAATATCATGTATCATTTAATTCTTTTAATTTTAAGGTTGGTTAAATTAATTTTAAATACATATTTACTTTTTATGTACAGTACTTTTTATGTATGCCCTTGCGAATGAAACCAAATCCATAATATTCTCTGAATCAGCTTCAAATCCCTCCAACCAAACAGCCAATTCCGGGTGGAATAAATATCCCAGCGGAATGAGGACTCTAGAAATAAAATTTCATTTCATAAAGATTTCATAAAATTTAATAGCATAAAAATACAAAAGTTTAAAAAAATACCCGTCAGAACAAAACGTATCCCGATTTTCTCGAAATTGCTGAAAATGCAGGTAGGCCGCCTTGACACAGTCCTTCGTATTCGTCGTAAACGTAACGCACCAACGATAAAGGGTTCGCCCATCACCATAAAAATATGGCGCAACGTAACATTTGGATAAACTCATTCTTAAAAGATTTTGGGAAAATATTCGAATAAATGATTTAATTCTTCTTTCTTTTTTAAACCCGATCGCGCCAGTTGAACTTGACTCATCATAAATATCTGTAGAATGCACCACTTTACCTAAACAAGCTTGTTTGTTCCTTTTAAAATTAATCTATCTTTAAAATTAATTTATAGGAGATTGTGTTTTTGGATTTTCATTCATTTCCCATTGGATTCAGTGGACCGGAAGTTCATGAAGAGCTTATCAAGTTTGTGATGAAGCAATTGAATAAGGTAAGCGAAATAATTAACAAACAAATAAATGAATGGAATGAAACATGTTCATTTTAAATGTTTCAGCACCTTGTACCCAAGACATATCCCATCTCGGTGACAGCTAATATGTTGTGGAAAGCTAATAAAACAATCATTTGGTCGTATGCGGAAGAATCATTCAATTCTTTGGATGATAACAAGTTTCTGTGGCCATATTTGTTACATGTGAGTAAAAATTTGAGGAAAATAGATCTACATTGTCGAAGATCATGCATGATTTTTGACTTTTTGATTTCTGTTTCAAGGCTTGGGGAAATAAACGAAAAAGTGATCACTTGGAAAAGTACATGGAGGAATCAATTCAAAAGTATGGAGGTCAAGGAATATTTTGGAGCTTGATGGCCGAACTCACTCCGAAACCTTTGGATTACATTTCAAAGCCGCGATTCGGGCTCCGAGGATTTGCAGAGATGGTCAATTTGCCGCTCACATACTGGTTCCAAAGGAAAGAATGGTACTCCAACTGCATGATTGTATCGTCAGACTTTCATCTAGGAAATAATTTGATTGAGATGGCCGTGGAGGTTAATAAGCACAAAGTATTACAGTCATTGTATTAGGGTAGGTAGGGTATCATCTTTCTTCCTTCCTTCCTTACTTCCAATCCTGTCCAAATCCAGCCATTCAGCCAGTAATTACCTATTTCCTAATGTTCCGGCCCAGTCCAAAAAATATTCTTGCCAAATATTCAAACATTCTTTTTTCCCAGTGATATCATATTTCCAAAAAAAATTGTCAAAACAGTGTGAATTATCCTGTAAATTCTGTTTCCATTATGTATCAACAACAATACAGAGTGTAGCATTTGCCAATCAATATTTCTCTTGTGCTCTACGAATATAAAAGGAAAGGAAAGAAGGAGGAGTCCTATGTATTTGACCTCAATCACCCACTGCAATTTCCACTCCAAAAGGCATCTTTATGAATAATTCAATCTGTGCTACATACTTTACAATTGTATTACGGGCAACGGCTGCAGTCCTCCCTCAGAGGCTTTGCTCCTTCCTCAGTTCAGTTCAGTTTGACATTCCGAGGTTAAATGGGGCCCTTACTTTTGATACAGAGAGTTCCTTTCTATCCATAAAACTCATTTCATTCCTCACAACGCAGCATTACACCACACTGACTGCACAGAATTACTACAATAGGATTGAACGAGTCAGTCGTTGATTGATCAAAAGAAAGTCTTTTTGAAGCTCCTACCCTACTTTTTTTGTGCTAGCCTGGCATTACAGAGGTCTGCAAATCGGTCCGTATGTATAGAATTTTTACAAATCTCATTGCCTCTCTTATCCTTGATTTCCTACCATTTGGGGTAGTAGCAGTCAATCAATTGATCCGATTTGACATTTCCGAGCTCCTTCTCCCTCTCCTTATCCTTTCCCTAGAAAAGCCCTGATTAAGGATAATGCAGTGACGTTACGTTACGTTGGAGAAAAGACATTACGAAACTAAATTGTACAATACTGGCGTGGTGGTGGTCGTGGTCGTTGGTGGTGGTCACGCCAAAGTACACGCGTATTATTTATAAAATAATGAGCATCTCAGAGTGAGTGAGTAATTGTTATGTGATAGTCTCCGTAGTTAGTTAGGCTCTTCGGTGTGTCTTTGTATCTTTTTGGAAGATTGGAGATGAGCAGGCAGAGAGAAAGTTCAACATTTTTTAACAGAGTCACAATTTCCATACGTTCGCTTAGTTATGTAAGATGAATCAAATAGAGCTTCAAATTTACTATTGCAGTGCAACTTTCGTTCCTTTGTTGCTTTCAAAACCAACCAACATTCGAATATTTTGCTCAGAAAGTGAAAGTAAACTAAACGAAAAATAACAAAGCGGTCTCTCATTGTCACTTAATAATTTTAAGTAGATTAGTTAGACTTGATTTACAAAATAATTGTGCTTGTGCTTCTGCACTGAATTGTTCAAAGAAAACAAGTTCCGTTGCACGATTTGTCAGGATATCTGTTTTTTAACGAGTCAAAGTCAAGCCAAGTGATCCAAGCCAGCCAGTATTTCAATGAATTTAGTCGGCCTAGTTCATTCATTCATGTTTTGCACGTTACAATTAATAAAAGTTATTCTAGATTTAGAGTAAAACAAACGCTAAAAATATATGACAAAGCTAAGGGTAAGATACATACGTACATAGTTTTAGTTTTAATAGTTTATTAATTGAGACTAGGTAATCAGCGTAGTTAGTTCAAACTAGTTTCATACATTGACAAGTCAAACGATGCTAATTTTGTAGTTCTTTATTAAAATGTGTATACGTAGCTCATAGAATATATCGATTTTAAATGTAGGATATTGATTTACTAATACAATCTCATAAAATATATATATACTCGAATTGTGAGACTCGTCATAACTTCTTGTCACACATACCATACTTAAAAAATTAAGTACCTACCAACTAATGCCAAATCTATCTTTAGAATGACAAACAAAACAAATAAGGATGACACTTTGAAAATGAAATATTTGGAAAGTTGCAGCTACCTACATAAATACAAGCTAAAGTGATATACAGACAGACAGACAGATTCCATGTAATGTAATGATAATTATAAAAAACAAATGTATTAAATATGGATTGTTGTAAGTAAACCCGGTGCATGACATGGCATGATCAATCAGTTTAAAAACAAAAGTAATTAAAAATTAAATAAATAATGCTCATTGTGTTTCATTTGAAGGATTTATTTGGGTCCAAATTGATTATGAGGGTGAAAATAAATTATTTACAAACAAACATCAGCATTTCAGAATGAATTTGGATGAATGCCTTTGTTTTCAGTCAACAAAAACATTCGTCGAATGTTTTTATGCCCACCACCTCTGAACCAAAGTCTGGGTTTGGGTTGTGGAAAAAAGAAAGGAAAAATCTGGGGAAAGAGTTTTATAACCGTTTTGGTTGGATGGATTGAGCCAAATCAACCAACCGACAGGCATTTCTAGGTAGCTTTGAGGGAAACCAGAGTGTTTGCGTAGTTTTGGTGAGATGAGAATTTTCCTCTGCTCTTCCTCTTCCCCGTAATAATGCGCTTTAGTTTTTGTAAAATTCAAGCTTTGATGCTTTCACCACTTTTAAAATGGGTTCGTACATACATATGAGAATTTTTCCAATATTTTTGATCCCAACCATTTCTTTCTTACCTTTCTCATTTTAAATCCCATGAGCTGAAAAGCTTATGTGTGGGATTTGTTCTTATCCTTTGATAAATAATGGAATCCTATCCATCATACAAAATTCGCTCCATCTTTTCTACGATGTGATTTGATGTGAAATGAAATGAGGATTAAAAGGCACGTTATCTTTAATCCAAAGTTTTTGATTGTCTCGCTCTTTCCCTCAGTTTCTCGGCTCATAAATGGCACGTTCCTGTTTGTGCTCCATCCAGCCATTGTCTGATCTTTCCTTTCTCCAGTCATGCTGTTGCTCCACAATCTGCATAGCAGCAAGGCCTGTCATGTCCTTTGCTCATTAAATACTTTGGAATCAGGAAGGAAGACTTGGCAAACTTCTTCTTCTCTACTTTCAACTTTTTAGCTCAAGAATGCTCAGAATGGATGATAATAACCGACGAATCCTCATTTTCACTGAAATTAAGGGATTGGAATCATGAATTTTAATGAACTTTTTCCTACAAATGCGGGTTCATTTTGATGCCACAACTTGGGAGACTGACGCTGACGTTGGCGAATAATATTCGCCTACAAAGATGCGATGTCTCGAATACATTATGCCGAGACCCAAACCAGGCAAAAAAGTACTCCACTCTACTTTCAATTCAATTTCACTCCATTTTACAAATAACTAGATAAAATTTTTTTGTTTGGTGCTTTGGGACACACTTCATTTCAAATTTTGTTTGCAGAACATGTCCTTCATCCTATCTTGTCAGGGAAAGCTGTTGCTGTTGCTGCTGCTCATATGATACGATCGACCCTAGTTTCCTTTTCCTGTCTCGGTTGAATCATGAGATGAGGAGCATGTATACACAAGGCTTGTGCAAAAAGTGCAAAAAATTTGCACATGCAGCAACATTAAAGCCACATTAAATTAATGAGATTGCATATGTACACAGACTGGAATGTTCATTATCGTCCGGGCATCATGCTGCCGTTGCCACGCGGTGATGCTTCCTGTGTCTACCGTATCGATTTTCCTCTTCTTTTTGTTCAAACACTGACGCTATGCAGGAGGGCAGTGCAACGAAACGAAGCCTGCCTTCCTTACACAATTTAGTTATTCAACAGGGATGAATAAATACTTAAAGTTGGTGGACTTTTCTTTCTAAGGCTTCCAAAACTCAGGGCCCACTTGACTCCTTGTTCTTGTTCTTCCCCGTATCTACATATCCACTCGGCTGATGTTGAGCCCTACATAATATTGGACCAACTTCTCTTCTCTCCTTGGGTATTTTGTACATCGCATAAAGTTACACGAGTCCCGAGGGACCACTATCACTACTTTTTCTGCAAAAGAGCAAGTTGCTGTTGCTGGAGGAGTTGGATGAAAGTTTCCAACAAAATTCATATATTTTGCTTAACTTAACTTTATGCGAAACATGACATGGCATCAACAACTCGGAATCTTTGCAATGCGAGAGTTTCCCTCCACCAAGGTCCTTCCATCAAGATTCTATGTAAACCTAGCCTTGATGTCCGAGAGAAAGTTGGCGTTTATTTTTGTCCTCCTCTTAATTTGATTGACACTGGTCGGTCATACTAACACTGACAAACCGAGAGCAACCAACCAACCACAGCAGGAGGGACATTTACTTAAAAACATGATTCCATTCATCCAGCCAAAAAAATATGGGAGCATGAAAATGAAGGCAATTGAATCCGACCACGTCCATATTTTTCCCGTCTTTCCAAAAATATCTGGGCTCATTTCCTTGCCTCGTGTCTTGTTTTCCAGGCACACCACGCCACACCACCGATGAGATGACGGTCGTCTCGTCTATCCGCCCAAACTCTCTGGTTTCATGTTTCCTTATGAAAATGAAATAAGGCCAAAAAAAATTCCAGTTCCAAAATCCGTCTCTCTCCAACCTACGAGAGAAACTGGAACGAACGATTTAAGCAGCTTAAGCGTCGACATAACCAATTTCTTTCTCTGCCCGTCTATCCAAGCCAAGAGCAAGCCATTCTATTGTCATTGCTGCACGCGCTACATAGGCTCAAATTCTAAGGCTTTAGGCTTTATTCGCTCAATAGCTACTCGAATCTCTTGATTTCCAGCACCACCACCACCACCACTGCCACCATCAGCAGGAGAAAGCGGATCATGTACGCTTTCTCTTTTAAGCCATTGTTTCCCAACCATGTCTCTCAGTTCATTACCAGCACAGACAGACAGAGTGGGTGTGGGTGGATGGGTGGGTGCAATAACATTTCTTTAAATTCAGTCATCACATGCATCTGCACACGACACGACACACGGATGCAATTTGGCGTCACCACCCAAAATAAGAATCACGTTACGTTACGTCACGTCACGTGTAGTCGCACACTTTAATTGGCTTCATTTACTCTGTGGTGTTGTTTGATCCTAAAAAAAGCCTTCCATCCTAGCCGATGAGCTATCATTTTCTGTAAAGAAATGAGACGGAGAAAGGCAGGAGGATGAAATAACAAAGGAAAAGGAGGGAGAAAGGTGAAGTCAGTGGCAGCAGCCGGAGGTGGACAGAGTATATAGAGGACTTCAGTTCTATCCCAAACTTTCACTGCAGCAGTGGTGGTGGTGGTGGCTCGGTACTTGGCCGATATGTACCTTTCTCTTCTAAAAGTGAAAGCATCCCCACGCTTTTTTACATCCTCTCACTTTGCAAAAGGTTGAATGAATTGCCACACGCCATAATATCACATCGCATCACTCTGCATTGGGAACATACTGGCTCAATTCGGTTTCGGTGGTCAAGTTTTTATGGAGAGAAAGTGATTGAGTGAAAGAGTGAGTGAGGCAGAGGCAGTGGTGGTGGTGTCGTGTCTGTGGTCGGAAGCAGTCATTCAAGTGAACACTTGTTGTTGGTTTTGGTTGGGGATTTGGAATTTGCACGCTATTCATCCTTCAAAGCATGCTTCCATACTTTCGATGGAGGATTAATCAATAAAATATAAAGACATTAAAGTTTAAAAGGATGGGAAATTACGTGAGCCGTGGGACCCTGGATGTGATTTACATCCTTTTTCCTTTCGTCCTGAGTGCTGGGCTGATCATCACGGTAATTTGGCAGCCATAATC
>JAQIWC010000348.1:0-10301 GCA_034694605.1 Folsomia penicula | reverse complement strand
AATTCCGTAAGTTTTGGGTGTGTCAATGTCAGCATTACAGTCAAGTTGCAATTGCATTAAAAGTTGGCTTAGCACTGGTGAATCGACAAGCCATCCTTTGCGGAGGGGATTATCTTATCTCCCTCTCTTATTCCTTCATGGCCTGGATTGTGCAACACGAAGAACATTCGTCTTTCCTCACCAAGGGGCTCTAACAACCAACCAACCCAACCTTCTCGGCTTGGCTTAACCTAAATTCTTCTCCTTGAATGCATTTACTCACTCACTTTCTCCTGCCCTGCTTGGCTGCAACTGTCCTTCTCCGCTCCGTCCTACTCCTACTCCTGCCTGATTCTTTCCTTCCCAACACTTTCACCAACCAACCAACTTTTGTTACTTTTCTCAAAAACTTTCTTTCAAATGAGGGCTTCCACCAGATCGATTTCTCTTGCGTTTGTATATTTCATGAATGTTTTAATTGCATTTTATTGAATTGCTTACAAAACTTTTTTTCTCTTTAATAGCAGCAAAGACTGCGACGATTGTAGACATTGGTACATAAAAAGTTGCAAGTTGTCGGATTGAATATCAGAGGTTATAGTTTATCTGTATATCTGGAACGTGAATTCGCTCACCCGTCCATACATTTGTGCGTTATTTGGAGGCCAGTTCAGTGTCCTTTGACAAATCCGGCTAAAACTTGAAAGAGAAAGATTGCTTAGGTTGGTTGGTTCAAACTGCACAAATTCACAGTCACCCACCGTGCAGATGTTGTTTTAATCTATCCATTCCGTACATGAGGGCCGGGAAAGAAAGGGAGCAAGATTGAGTTTGTCTCATCGATCCATCCATTCCATGAATCGAAGTAAATTAGGCGGAACTGTCACAATTAGGAACAGGTTTCTCAACTAAACTACAAGATTTCAGTGTATCCTTTAAGTCTGAGTTCTGTAATGACCATGATGATGATGACAATGTTGGGATTTACGAGGGACGGAGACCAATTTTCCGAGGCCGCGTCCGTCCGTTGGCATAATTCATAGATCACTTTGGTTTTCAATTTTAGTCCAATTCGGGAAATTTTGGGTAGACAGAACCAAGACAGGTTCCCTTCCATGGTTTGAAGGCTTCTCTCCCTTTCCTATCTCACAACAACGTAACGGTCCGGCGTCCAATGGTGAAGAGAGCGTTTTCTCCATTCACATTTATCACTTTCATTTTGAAATACCTTCTCCATGATGCCAAAATGTTGTAAAATTGTATTGTTACGCATTGCAGTTTAGTAAATTGCTGTTGGAGGCAGAAATCAAAATTTGTATTTTATTCGATCCCTGTGGAAAATGACCAAGCATACAGATGCTTGTTTTCTATCTAGGAGTAGTTCTTGTGGTTTGGCTCTGCAGTTTTCTCCCGAATTTAAATAAATATGATGTACCAGAGACATGCACGGGAGTGACAGGGACAAGGAATTGGGTTACTTACTATTTGACGTCTGACACTACCTTCCTTAACGGAAGACATATCTCCCTCCTTCAGTAAAGTATATGAAGGTTTGTTTATTTATTCCATAAAATATTATCCCTTCTTTTCCTTCCTACCAAATAATTTGGGAGAAAAGTGGATGAAGAAGCAGAGCTGGGTTACATACTCACCTGACCCATCGCCCTAAAGCAGATGCACCAAAGCACAGGCAGAAATATTCCAAATGATGTTTGTTTGACTATTGTGGAAATAAAGAGAGAAATGAAGGCGGAGTATGTATGCATACTGCCACCCGCACCTGTTTCCTCATCATCATGAACGGCGTTATTGCTGAATTATGTAAAGTTGAGTCTACTCAAAGGAAATCCACCACTATCCCCAAAACCCACCCAATTCAACATTGATACATGTCCTGTCGGTGAGGATAATCTATGACTTATCTTGGTCTTGGGTCTCAACATGTGTACATTGCCTGGCACAGCCTTGCAACCTTTCCCTCGAGTAGCTTCGCACATCACACATTGGTGGTCACCTCCACAATATCTTTTCTTAGAGTAAATTTCACTTGGAGAAAGTAAAACCACCCACCCACCCACAGCCGCACATAAACGATCCATCAATGCTCAGGTCAAGTGGGACGTGACAAGGTGGAAGGAATATGGAATATATTCCCTACCACCCACAAGTTTACTTATGCTGAAGCTGAACCCAAACCCAACCAACGAACCAACTCTGCCAATATTGTCATGTCCTTTGTTCGCATATTTTATGAGTGTCATGTAACAAGGGGTGAATGCAAACTAGAAAAAAGCAAGGAAATAAGATTCGATACCTGAGGAGCAGCTTACTGCGGCAACACTTAATATTTATCTTACAGTACTCACACACAGTCATTCCATAAAACTCGACTCAAGTATTATTCGCACCCGTTATCTGCGGAAAAAAAGATAAATTTGCATGAACCAAGATGAAGAAGGATCCGCAGTGTCCTCCTGCGGTCCAAATATTGTCAACCAAACCCAACTTTCATTTATCTGCACTGCAACAAAATTGAGATGTTTTTGAATTACCAAAAGATAATGGACGGTTTTGATTATGCAACATTTTCCTGATTGTCATCAGACGAGTGAGTTTTGTTTCGTATCAAACCTGGTCTTATTTTAGAATACATAAATACAAATTCAAGGATAGAATCCAATCTTTAAGAACTCGCGTCTGTCATACTCGAGAGAAAGTGTCCTTCCAATCAACAACAACAGTAAATACAAACTAGACATGCCCGAATGCCATGCAAAAGGAATCTCCTTCTACATACAAACTGTCTGTCTGTCGCTCTCTCTTCGATTGAGTCGAGAGAACAAAGTGGGTGATTAAAAGTTGTGAAATGAATTGAAACTTTTCAATTAGATTGGAAAGGGGGAGAGTAAACACTTTGTCTCCTTCTGTGATTGTGCGTCCCTTCATAGAATTTCTCTCTAAACTATCTGTTCGGATAAAGGAGGATGAAATTTCCTCAAGATGCAGCATTCGAAGCATTTTCAAGTACACCCAGTTGTGCAAGTGTGAAAACAAAGAGCATATTACGAATATTAATCGCACTTTCTCTTTAGGCCCAATATGTCCGTGGTAATTATTTGGTTGGTACTGACATAAATACGATGTAAAAGATTTTGTGGGGGGAGAAAGGTAACGCAGCAGGTTGAGTGAAACTCCATCCGTATGTTCAATGCATGAGATCAAAACGTCAGGCAAGGGGTGCAAATAATGGAGTCCCAGATGGATCGGAGGTGTGGGAAGGGTGAGATGCAAATAAAAAATTGAAGGTAGTCATGCAAAAGAGACGGAAGAAACTACAGAGCTGGCTTGAGGTAAGGTGAGAGGCATTCCATTTAACCGTTAGGGAGCAAATGCAATTTTTATCTCGGAAAAGTGCCTCCAGTTCACATTTGCTATGCTTCATTCGGTAAAAGGAGACAGCAAGGCTAGGCTAGGCTGCCTACCATCCACTGCTCACTCCTATCGTAGGGTCTTGGAAAGTTGGTGTCTCTGGAGACTTTCTCTTCTGTGAGCCTCAACCAAAAGTTCACTGCCGTTGTTTAAAGTAGACATTTTACTCTTAAACAGATTACAATTACCTATGTATTTTTTGCTGCTTTGTTGATACGTATGTATGAAATATTGTGAAGATAACTGTAAAATGTATTGGCGTGTGAATTTTCCCTCTTCCTTTCCTGTTGTGCCGCTTTTCACAATAATTCTAATAAATTTTTACAATGTCAAATACAGAAAAGTCAATTGCATGTCTAGTCTGAGCAAATCAACGTTTTAAATATGGGAATCCTGCTCTTCTGCTGCTCAACTAAAAGAGAGGAATTTAGGATCACCAGTAGACTTTATTTGACTTTGAAGAATATATGGTTTGCAGGTTTACCTGCCAGCTCACATGCAGCAACGGGTTACTTACTTGATTTGTAGGTTGTGTGGGTGAAATTATGGAATTTGACGCTACATACGTCTGTAAAGGATGTTCAAATACATGGAAATTATTGACTCCATGCAGGGAAAGGAGAAAACCCATTAATAATCATCCTTTAGCTGTTTCTTCCATGTAATAAGAACTGATTACGCATGCAATGCTTTCATTCACCAGTACTTTCCCTTTCCTCCTCTATGGTTTCACCCAAATCCGAGAATTTTAAGGTTTCCCATCTCACCAACTAACGAACGAACGAACGAGCCAAGGCTCATTCTACATATTCGGCCGGCTGCATTTATTCATTCGTTTATGACATTGGAGCCTGATTCTGCTTGACATTCAAAAAGATGATTTATATTTTAATTTTCAGATGAGACCCGACTCATCTGACTCGAATGAGAAAAAAGCAGACAACGAGCGTTCGTCGAGCCCAGCTTTCGATTCGGACGACGAAACGACTTCCGCTGTTGTTACAAAAAAGGCCAAACCCAAGTCCAACGCTCATTCCCATCATCATCACGGGAAGAAGCAGAGGGCAGCTCATGGCCACGGTGGTGGTGGGGGAGGGAAAGTACCACCTATTCCACCACCCAGAGCATCTTCCAATCCACCCAGCTACCATCCAACAACAAGAAAACAACCCCTCCCTTCCACCACGAATGATACTCACCAAAAACAGTCCCAGAAAGGATGCATCAGTCCTTGCGACGACTTCCCACCCCCTCCCCCTGAATTCCTAGGTGATCAAAAGGGAACGCCTTCAAAAAGCCGACTTCATCAACCCCCACAATCCCTCCCGATTTCCAGCAGAGAACGACGGCCCAGCTCTGGTCTGTCTCGTCACAGTGGAGGAAGTGGTGTGGCCAACAACAATGGGCAGTCACTGCTGGAGGAAAACATCAGCAGCAGAGCAGGAAATGGTGGGGGTATGGGTGGAAGTAGTAGTGCTGGTTGTGGGAGAAAAGATGCTGCCTTGGGCACAACAAAAGACTGCAGAATGACAAATGCATCCTCATCTGGTGGTGGTGGTGGTGGTGGTGGGATGGTGGTTGAGGAGAAAGTAGACTCGAAAGACTCTGGAATCACAAATGAATCCTATGAACGAACTCCGGGACAAATCAACTCTTGTGATGACTCGACCACCGTCACCAGTCCACCACCACCAGGGCATCATCATGAAAACATGTTGATGATGATGGTGGATCCTCCGTCGACCTGCTCCTCTGCTGTCCTCCAATCTTCCACACGGGACATTCATGCCAGCATCCAGCAACAATGCTCCAACCTCAGACTGGCTTCCTTGGCGAATGGGGAGTCCATGACCCCAGAGGCCAGCACAACCACTGCCAATCTCCATGAAACCGTCTTCCTTGGTTCGACATCCACAAACACAAACAATGTTTCCCAACCACCCTTCTCGTCGGAGTTGCATAAGGGGAACAATAAGTTGTGGAGTTCATCCATTCACTCATCAACGACCACATTGAGAGACGGAGATGTGGGTGGAGGAGGGGTGCCCATTATGGACGTCGTCGCGTCAATTTTGGATTCGACCAACAATCCAAACTTATCGGCGGAGGATAAACGACATTCTGTCCTGTCTTCCTTGAGTTTTCTGGACGGTGCAGGTAAAAATTCATAAATGTAAATGTTTGTATAATTATGATGAGCCTGATGAAAATGGCTTTAGTAACTTATTGCATGCATATTACTCCAATTATGGTCTCTAAACCCATGTAAAGAAAGAAAGCCTACATTTAAAATTGGAATATATTTTTCCCATTGAGCAGACTTCCGATTTATGGATGACAGTTCAGTCACCATTGAAACTCCTACTCCTCCCTCGTCAGGGATCTTTGAGCCTGCCGCACCCATAGGTGAGGTTTCTAATGAATCTAATGTCATCTACCCAGAAAATTAGTTATTTATTCACAAACTGCTAAGTATTATTTAAAATTGTAAATGCATATACGAAAATATTTTCCATACATCCCTTTGATTAAATGACCCTTATTAGAGCCCAACTGCTGGACGCTTCAACTGCAGCACTTGGTTCGCCAGTTGCTCATTGCTCAACAACAAAACCTGTCCCCACAAACAACCGTCCCCCTCATCCAACAGTTGCAGCAACAACTCATCATTCAACAGCAACAAATCCTACTCCAACAAGCCATGCTCACCCAGCTTCAGATCCCACCATCCGGAGCATCTTCCCATCATCACTCATCCTCTAATTTTGACAATCAATTGGGTGGTCTCGGCGGTGCTCAAAACAATAATCCACACCCCCCACCACCACCACATCAACAATGTTCATGCATGTCCAAAAGTGGGTCAGCTCAGAGTTTTAAAGCGTCTCATTCTTCCCAGTACCCCTCCCAACAGCAGCAGCAGCAGAACAACTATTATTCGCAGTTGGCATCTAATGCCGCCGCAGCCACCAAGCAACTGGTGGGTGGGGCCCCACATGCCCGAGCCGAGTCAAGCCTCTACAGTGGACCCCAACAATGTTCCAGATGTTCCACCCCTTCATTCCATGAAGAAATTCCATTATCCGACCTAGGTCTTAGCCGCCAGTCCCTACCTCCTGATGACAATAAAATTGGTGCTAACAATAATAATTCCACAAATTCCATGATGATGATGGAAACATCCATGCGAACAACCAGGAGGGAAAGTCAGGTTCAAACGTCTCCGGTTGATATTCAAATCCCTCGAATACCTCCACCTCCACGGCGGAATCAAACGCCGACACCCACCTTTCACCAGACTGAATCCTCGTTTCTGAATCCTCTGTCGACCAAACCACCACCACTTCCTGATAATAAGGTTACCTCTCCCGACTCCACTGACGAAGGGGGAGTGTATTGCGGTGGTGGTGGTGGTGGTGGGGACTCGTCTTCCAGCGACAAGCAGGCAGAGAAAGCTGCTGTGGTCGCATCATCAACAGCAGCAGGGTCAGGTGGTCCAGCAAGAAGCATGACAATAGGAGCAACTGTTCGACTAGAATTGGAGGCGATTGAGACTGTCTCTCTGACTGCGGCATCCACAATGCTCGTCCCCACTACAAGTCGTGTGGGGAGCGGGGAAGGGAATGGGGATGAAGAAAGCAGAGCAACGGGAGAGAAAGCAACGAAATCTCGTAGTTTGGTCAAATCTTTAGGAAAACGGATCAAGAGGAAGAAACATAAGGAAGGGAGGCAAAAGTCAAAGTCAGAAAATAGGGCACGGAAGGCGTTGCGGACAATAAGTTTCATCCTTGGAGCATTCGTAATATGTTGGACGTGAGTGAAAGTTTTACTTTTTTAGCCCGACCAGGGCTTTTGTAATCCTCATGTCTGTCTGTCTGTCCGTCTATCTGTGACACGCTCCAGCCAAAACTACTTGACCTAGCGATTTTAAATTTGGTACACATGTGTATCATGTCAATGCGAAGGTAAAGTTCGAAGATGAGCAAAATCGGTCAACAAACAAAAAAGTTTTAGTGATGGCAACCACCACCACTTTTTTGTGCAGTGCTGACCTGGGTGAAAATTTATTTATTTTCTGATTGAGTTGAAATTTGGCACACGTGTAGATCAACTCAATCAACGACTAATCTGAAGAAATGAGTCAAATCGATTGAGATTTAAAAAAGTTTTAGTGATGACAACAAACATTATTTTGATAAATTGTGACTATGGGTGAAAAATTGATTTATTCCTGGGTCGGGCTATGCAAACTTGCACTGTAGGTTATTATTGTATGCAGCTGTTTTCAGGAGAAATGTGCTTACACATGTTTATGTATGTATGTACGAGTAGGTATGCAATGTAATGATTAGAAATGTTGTTTTTATTCTGTTTGATGCTAATAAAGAAATGCTCAGATGAACAAGGGGTCTGTATCATTATTTTCATGGAACTCACAGTAATCAAGTACAGACTCAGGCATAAATTAGAACGCAATCTGTGACAAATTTAGTTTGATTTCGTTTGTTAGGAGGGTCATCATTTCCCTCACAGGCATTGGAAGGGTTGTTTGAATATCAAAATTTGAAATCTATAAAAGGAAATCATCGATTTATTGAGAAATTAAAGAATCCATGCATTGTAGCAAAAACCTAGTAAAAGCCTAATTCATGAAACGCACAAAATGCACTCATTTCATGCGCATTGTATTTTAGTGAAGATAAGGCAACTTCCCTGGATGGAGATAAAATATTTTAACTCATTTAATTAGCTCAAGTCACTTTTATTTTTATACTTAATTAAATTTTTGATTGACATCCACTCGATAATTCTTTATCGTGTAATTGCCCACTCCACCTTGACTTTGTCCGATTACTAAATCACAGTCCTCTCAGTAATTGATTGAAGTATTATTATGGGCTTATGAGCGTGGGTGGACCCTTTAACCTTCAATAAACACAGTAAAATGGACTTTATTAAGAAACGACTTGTGGTTCTATTGGCCATTTCTACGTATTGTACCACCACAATTGCTGCACAAAATGACTCCCTCAGGGTGGAGGAGATTCTTGGTGACGGGGACTACGTCGTCAGTTGGACCCCTGACTTGGAAAATAAGAGCATCACTTTCCAAGTCTGTGTGAAGACGCGGGGCTTCATCGGCCTGGGCCTCTCTCCGACGGGAGGAATGGCAGGCGCTGATATCATCATTGGTGGCGTTCTTGATGACGGGGAACCCTATTTCACCGTGAGTTTAAATTACGCTTCCTCATAAAATTGGGCAAATTATTTGAATCCAAGGATTCTCAAAGGATCGCCACGGAACAGGGAATCTCGAGCCAACAATTGACACTCGGAAGGATTGGGAGTTGGAAAATGCCTGGGAAAATGCGACCCACACTTGTCTGCAGTGTAAGAGAAGCTTGGACACCTGTGATGAGGAACAAGATGTCGCAATCAATGTAAATCCTTGGGAAATATTTATTACGAATTAAATAGCTGGAAAAAACTGTTTGTGTGAAATGTTTCAGGAAGGGACACTCAACTTGATTTGGTCATTTGGAGATTCGGATGAGATCAAACATCACGGTTTTGAAAACAGAGGCTCAATTCATGTCAATTTACTCGATCCACCCATGCCAGCCCCAGACCTTGATCAGTATGACGCTTGAAATTATTAAAATAGACCACAACTTCATAAATTTCAATTCCACTACTTGCTATAGATTTGAGAAATGGGTCGTCCAAACCCATGACATTCTTCCAAACATGAGCACGTCATATTATTGTACAATCCACAAACGACCGGACATGGACAGTGTCCATCACGTTGTTGGGGTTGGTTTTTGAAAGAAGTCATCCAGGGAGTTTGATTGATTGATTTTTTATTCATCCCCCAGTTTGACACCAGGTTTGATACCCCCGAAGCTACACGACACACCCATCATTTCATCTTCCGTAAATGTGTTGCTCCACGGGGGACGGATTCTAAAGAATTATTTGAGCCTCATGTCAATCAACCCGGCCAGGATTGTAAAGCCCGACCCATCATCCAAGGATATTGTGGGACTTATCTGTGAGTTGGAACAAGCATTAGTTTTATACCCCAAAGTGTTAAATAATGCCAAAAAGTGCATATAAATAATTCCTTGGCTATATGGCAAGTATTTGAAGTGTTTTAGAGCTGAAGTATTCTAATTAATTAAAATATCCTTAAAAGCCTGCAGTTTCAGGGCATTAAAAATAATGCCATTACAAATTTTTAGGTTCGCCTGGGCTATTGGGGGACGCGTAAGTGTTCAGAAATAATACTAAGAAATGCTCTGGATGTTTCTAAACCCTTTATTTTTTTCTAGAAAACAATGTTCCCTGAGCACGTGGGTCATCCGATCGCCGAGCATGGTGGAGATGATGAATACTTTATGCTTGAGATTCACTACAATAATCCCGAACAGCTCCACGGCACACAATTTGCTACGGGCTTGGAAATATATCACACGGACCAACTACGGTTAAATATACATAAAAACAAAATAAAGAAAAGTATAGACATGCATTGCATACAAATATTTTAAATTTTGCTGTTCAATCAGGCCTCAGGAAGCTGGCATAATGACAATCGGACATGTCGTCTACTGGGCGCAAACCATTCCTCCTGACACCTCAGATTTTACGGTGTATGGTCATTGTTCTCCGTTGTGCACGAGGAACTTCCCTCGGGATGGGCTCAACGTGTTTAATGTCCTCCTCCACTCCCACATGTCTGGGAGGAAACTAAAGCTTCAGCACTTCCGGGGGGACAAGGAACTGGCCTGGTTCCACCATGATGACAACTACGACTTTAATTACCAACAGAACCGCCCACTACGGCAAGAGCAGAAAATACTGCCAGGGGACAATTTAATCATGAGTGA
>JAQIWC010000347.1:0-10335 GCA_034694605.1 Folsomia penicula | reverse complement strand
CGGTTTCATGTAATGTAGCAAAATCGTATTAATATTAAATCTATCTCCACCTCGCATAAAAGCATGTAAATATTTCCGTATAGCTGCCAAAATACTGTAAATTGTCTTGAATCGACTAAAATTTGTGCATACAATAAAATATTACAATAAATACATCACACGGTATTGAACAACAAAAGTTAAGTTCCGCTTTCCAAAAAAAACAGTAAATGCAGAACGCGACTGAGTATGAAATGCTTTTTTTAAAGTTTCCTAAAATTGTAAAAATTTGTAATCTGTACAAAGTTAGCATTGAAATTCTGACGCCGTAATTGCATTCAGGTCTTTCATCAACCCTTCCAGGTTTGAGATTTCGTTACAAAGCTCTTCCGTAGAGTAGCATTTTTGGACGGGTGACCCCTCTCCGGAAGATCCCCCGTGACCTCCACGAGGGCTTATTGACTGATTTGTTGGAAAAAATAAGAATTTTTTAATAAATGAGCCAAATTGATAAGAATGGAAATCATACCTTAGAAAATCTAGGATCCATGGGTGGGAGTTGTGAGGTTGAGACTCGTTTCACCGGAGAACGTTGGGCGGAAAGGTCATTGCTTGGATGGATCCCTACCACCCCTCCACCACCCCCTACTCCACCCATGGGACGGATGTTCACTGTTGAAGGAATGAGTTTTCATGTAAATTGTGTCATTTTATAAAAAAAACTTCAAAAAATTCACTTACTCTTATTTTGCGGAGTATTCGGCTGATACGGAAAACCACCCCCACCCCCTGTGGGTGGGTTAGGAATAGAAAAACTCTTTAAATTCCCACCAACACCACCCCCACCACCACCAGAACTTAGCGTTCGACGATTCAGCGTCCCTAAAGTGCTCCCACCCGACTGCGTCCCGTACTCGGAGGTTGCACTAGATTCAATGAAAAAATTTCAGATTCAAAATCCACACCCCAACTTCAACTCTTTCACAACCAACCTGTACTGCGCCATCGTATGCAAATTATTCTGACTCGAAGCCGCCGAGGATCCACTCGCCGTCGTTTCATAGGTCTTCGTCCCATCACTGAGATGGCCCGAGGTATCGCTGAGGAGTTGGGACTTGACAATGCGCCCTGTGAGCGTGTTGCGACCACCACCATCCATGGTCATGTGACCCCCACCACCACCACTAACGAGATAAGAGGACAAAAAGTTTTTCTTGTCCAAGGAACCGGTGTCGCATTGGAGTGGGATCTTTTCATCGAGATCAGTATACTCTCGGGAGCCTCGGCTGGATGGGGAGATCAAACTTTCACCACCACCCCTTCGGCCATGGGATTGACCTTTCTCCACATTCTTAAGCTCCATGTGGTCATGATGGATCCAGAGATCGGGGGGCTTGAGTTGGTCGGGTTTACGGGTTTTCCTAATCAAGGAAAGCAAGCATTTGGTTACAAAGCATCATTGTTAATCACGGTTTAAAAGTTTGGACCCCTACTTTAACGAGTTCTTATTGGGCGATGGATCCGATCCACCTTTCCTCCGATAATAAATGCAGAGTAGGACACTCGCCAGGGCGAGGAGGATGGAAAGACCAATCAAAATGTAGAGAACAATGTCCTGAGGTCGGATGTCGTGATCTGGAATGTGCAAAAAAGTTGCAAAAACTCCAAAGTTTTGCACATTTCATTTCTAAATTACCGTAAGGATTTCCTCGAACCCCACCCCCACTCCCGAAACCCGACCCATAAATTGTTTTCGCAGGAGGGGTCGCGGCCGACTTGATGTCCGTATAAAGGCCCAGGCCTTTCGGATATTTGGCCGCCATCCGGAAGTAGTAGTTCGTGTCCGGCGTGAGTCCCTGGACTTTGTGCGAAAGCACGTCGTCCGGCACCGTCTCCTCGACCCATTCCTTGAGGGAGGGTTTGGTCGTGTAGAAAATCACGTAGCCCTTCACCTCATCCTCCCCCGTGGCCTTGGGGGGTTGCCAGTTTACTATGACGCTTGAGGTCCCGTCCGCTCTGGAAAAAGAATTGCAAAAATAATTTTGCAAACAATTTTGCACACTTTACTCACAGCGTATACGCCAGGACCGTAATATCCTGCGGTGGCGCAAGCAGGGCGACGCTGAACGTTGTGTTGATAGCGACCAAACTCCACTCGGAGGACAACCGGTTTTTGACGACCTTGACGCTAAACTCGTACTGCGTCGAGGGCTTCAAATCATCCAGGATCGTGTTCATCTGGGTCGTGTTGATCAGCTTGGGGGAATTGTTCTTTTGTTTGTTTAAACTGTATCAACTCAATGTGATTTAAATGAATGTATTTTGTGTGCCAAAAGTTATCCAAAATTGCAGAAATATAGAGGAATGCATGCCATTTTCTCTCCCGTGATTTGATAAATATAACAACTTCACATTTATTTCCCCTCTCTTCCCCGTCTATGGGTTTCACTTGAATGGGAGTCATGCAGGAAAGCATTTTCTGTCTGCCATATTCAGTTCTAAATGAACCAACTTTCAAAAACAGTCGAGACCTTTCATACTTGGTGAAATTCGAGGAACTATGCAGAGACTGTTAAAGTTTGGCAAAGTTATCAACCAACCACCCTTTAGTACTACAAGCACCCAAGTAATCTGACTACAGTAACACACAACTTTTTTGAACTATACGCCAGTGTTAATGGCGGGGCGGGAATGAATGCCGGATTACTTTCTCCACTCAATTAACGTTAATCGTCCATTGTACTGGGTACTCGTTCCTCTGCTCTGCATTTATAATTCCTGTAAAATTCCGTCCTTTTGAGTACACACTTGCTTTTCAGGGTAGTGTGGTGTGGATGGTCTATCCCAGGAATTTCAGAGCATGTCCACATCATTTGATTTCATCCGACCCGATGCGATACAAGAGGATGAAATGAAGCAAATGTGAAAGGAGAGAAAGATTGAGCCGCTCTGCCAAATACACTCTGAAATAATAAATTATGTTCCACTACATCATCAGCCAGACCAGAGGGTCCTGTTCAAGATGTGCAGAATGAGGACGACGCCCGCTTTGTTTCCAATGAATTGACGAAAATTCAGCATTAAATTAGTTTAATTTTGTTGGATAATTGGAGAGGGGGGCTCAATAGTCGTGACATGTGGAGAATGGAAGGAGGAAAGGGAAGAGAAAGGGAAGGAAGAGACAATCGCATTTCAAATCCCACCCAGGATCTCACATCTCACTTCATTTCAATGCCAAAACCAATTAGGACAAAAGTAGAGAGAAGCTCCATTGCATTGCATTGCTGTCTCTCTCTTGTTCCACGTTGAACGAGGAATTCAAGGACCAAATTCAACGTAATCGACGGACAAATTCTCCTGTTATATTATTCTACGTACAGCTTTATGTCACAATTTGCATGCCGTACTTGGTAGTTGGCTGGCTAAGAAGAGAGAAGGGGAGGAGGATTAATCGATTTGAAATATAGTACTGCAGTTGACTGAGGAGAGGACTCTTGAAATGACGCAGTATCGTGACAGGGACACAATGGGGATGCCATTCATTTCATGGGCAAAAGCACCCAGCCCTCAAACATTTCCAGAGAAATTTATAAAATAAGCATAAAAAACGGATGTGTGGTATAAACAGATCGGAATGGTGTACATGTGCATTTGGGAGATTTTGCTAAAAAAAAGAAGAAGAAAGTATGATACCTCCTCAAAAGAGCAAGTTAAGAAGAGAAAGCTTCTGTAGTTGTCACCCAGCATAAAAACATGTCGATGCCAGAGTGTACATGGTCGTTGTTGTGATTACAATAAAGGACGGGATTTATACCCATTTATGTGCTATTTCTAGACGAAAAATCGAATTTTAGGATTTTAAATTCATTCATGAATTCAGCCGCATGAGGTTTGGTTTTGCACTTTAGGCACTCTTCCCTGAATAAGTGGGTAGGAGTTGGTTATGCCTCTTTTCAGTCCATATCCGTGAAAAAATAGAGCAAAGCAAAACAATTCACTATGTCGGAGGATGCCAGCTAGCCAGTCATGAAATGATTTAAAGTCATTCATGGTGGCTGCTGTGGTCGTCGGAGGATAACATTTTTGAAACACTTGAGAAAACCACTGCCACCCGATTTTTCTCGTGTTAACGATACAATAACAAGAAATACGAGGTAGTAAAACTTTGCCGGGTGAAAGCTGAAGTGGATCGAGATGCAGGAGGCAGAAAAGGAGTTGAAGAAGGGGACACAACCCCATGAAAAGCAAAGTCCTGCCCTGTGCAGAAGAGTCAAAAGAAGGACAATATGTAAGTAGCCGTCACCTCAGAGATAAAATATGGCATTCCAGAGGAGAAGAAAGAGATCTGACCCAGGCAGACCATCCCACTTTGGATCACATACTTACACACGTACCTACCCACTCCACCCACTCAGATGCGACTAACCAATTTTATTTTATTCATTTGAAGGAAATTTCAAACATAGTGCCCGAGCACAAAATAAGTACATGGTTTCCGAAAAGAATTAATTGACCAAATTTTAGTAATTAACACACTGCGTCGTTATCTCACTCAGTCAGCTTTAAGAAACGATCAAGAAACGTTTCAAAACTGGGCACATAACATAACATAAGTGTTTCATTATTTAACGGAGTTTACCTAAAGAAATAAGTAATATCCATCATTCATTCATTCTTTATCCTTGTTTGATAACTTAACGCGTCATTCTTCCCCTTCCTTTATTCAATTTAATGAGTAAACATCAAATTATCCATCTCCTTCCTCCGTCCAGTGTAATTTGGAAGTCTCGACTCGAGTCCGGACCAAAAGAAGAAAAAAATGAAGAACCTTCCTCCCTCACCCATTCACTTGCTCGGGCAGTTGGATTAGAGTGAAAGTGAAATATTATGTTGGCCTGACTTTCATTCAAAGTGGAGAAAATCTCTCGTCTTCAACCAGAGAGTGGTTCATTCATTCAATTCTATTTCACTTCACCCCCACACCTACCCAATCCAATGGAACCCACGCTTAGGACAGGGAAAAGCCGTCGTCCGGATCCATTCAATTACTTACTCTTCGGCTGAAGCTCATTCATGCAACGAGCCCAGGCTTTGTAGCGAGGGAATCCCAGCAAAATTGAACGACGACGGATTGGATTCATTCAAAATCAAAACTTTCTTTTGTGCGGAATGTATGTCAACCAACGGAAATACTACCTCAAGGCTCATGCCTCACTAATTGTTTTATCTTTTTAACAAGCCCGAGTCAAATACAACCAAAGGAAAAGAGAGAGTGGAAAGAAAGAATCTTTCACCAACTTCCATTTCAAGCATTCTCTCTCACCGCTCCCAGCCGTGGAATCATTTTATGGCTTAATTTTGTAGACATAAAATCAGTTGGCTGTTGGTTGGTTGTGTGTTTAAAGTATGCAAACACTGTAGGTATACGGACATGCTGATAAAACCTAATTTATTTAATACGAACAGTAAGGTTCGTATTAAACTATCTCCTCTCCCTGGAATGCAAACAAACAGTGCAAGAAAATGTTGTTGTAGGGAAGGTACTCCCAAAAAATCCAAGGATAGGCACTGCCTGCCCTTCTTCCCTGAGAGTCTTTATTACACATAAAGAATTAGTAATTGCAAGTTCCTTGCTGCTGCAAGTATTAAAAACTTTCACAAGGAAAATAGAATTTTCTCCGACAAGTGCTTTCCAAGTAATGTGGTTGGTGGACTTTTAACAAGTCGAGGTACGCGTGTAGCTATGAAACCTTGGTGAGTCGGGGCAGCCTCACCATCTGCAGAGCAGGCAGACGGAAGGATGAGAACGTGATCAAGTTGTGCATGGATGTGGAATCAGATTCTATCCTGACGCTGGCCAAAGTTCATTTTCATTCCATATAAATTTCTGAGGAAACTTCCAACAAAACTCGACTTTCGGTGAAAAATTTCGTTCCGAGGTTAAATGCATATACACACACATTTCTCTGTGCCCATATACGTCTACAAGGGATGGACTATGATGAGAGAATTCATCTCATACCAGGGTTATAATACGAACCTCTTTTAACCACCGACTTTCACTTAACCATTTTAAATGACTGTATGCACACATGCATGCATTTATGCGTGTTGAGAGATGTCTCCATTTTAAACCAGCCTAGTTTCAAGTTTATAATTTAATTTTCAACAACCCACGTCATCTGTAAATGATACATTGTGCCGGAAGTGATATTAACAAAACTTGTCTCAGTTAGGGGAGGGAGGAGAAAACGACCCAGGCTGAAAATTAGAGGAACGTTTGTAGGGATAAGTAGAAAATTGAGATTTTGTTCCTTCTTGGAACTCACTCGAGTCTAGAGAGCTTCATCTTTCTTTCTCTATTTCTCTTCCCTCCTTCAAATTAAAGCAATGAAATTGTTTCCGTCCAAAACTCTCCTTCAACTCGAGTAGGCTGAAGAGGGAAAGCAGGATTGTGCTTATGAACGTACTTATTTAGGTCTGTCCTGGCTGGCAGGGTTCCTTGTACTTTCTCCATCTCTCTCCAATACTTACCAAAGAATAGGCCCAATACTTAACCCAAATATAGATAAATCTCATCAAACGAAAATGAATAAGGCTGGCAAGCACACAAGAAAATGCTTGGATTCTTCTCCAATCCTCTGCAAATTTCCCTTGATGTCCGAAAATTTTAAGTCAGCAACTATTCTCTAAAAGCCCTCTACCGCCATTGATCTGGCATGGCCTGGTGTACTCTGCTCTCCAAAACTAAAACTCCAACCCTCTCCATCTGCCTGCCTGGGATGCTCTGCTGTGAGCAACATTCATCTTGTGTACCAACCAACCCACTTATCTACGGGTGTACTTCACCCAAGGAAAATAATACATGGCCAACCAGAAGAAACAATATGAATCCGAACTTATCTACCACTTCCATTTTCCAGTGATTTGTAGACAACGCCAATAAAATGTTAGGGTTGATGGGAAGACGGCTGAGTCAGGAGGATAAATTTAGTGCGAGCAAGCAAACTGAGTTTGTGGATTCGAGGCCTTGTTTTGATGAGGCTGAATCATGGAATCATGAAAAGTTGGTTGCAGCAGAGATAGGCATTGCCTCTCAGGATGAATGATTGCAATTTGATTGCCGTGTGAAAAAAGCGAGGCGAGCACATAAGTCAATGTAAAATGATGATAAGATCAAGCCCAAGGTGCATAAAAGATGGAGGGATGGATGGACGACTTACGTGTCTTTGTCGTCGCCACCGTGACGCGATGAGTGAGCTGCTGCTGCTGCCCTGGCCGTCCTTTCCTTGTGAACAATCCCTGTGATTGGGGAAACAATTGGGTGTGCATGGCAAATTGAAGGGATGTGTGGAGAAATTTAAAAAAAAAATTGATTTATTTTTAACTTACCCATCAACTTCATCCAGGGGTTATTTGCACCTCCATGGCCCATACCCCCACTCCACGCCATCGCAATGGCGTTGGCTTACGGACGACTTCTTATCGTCTTTGGATGCACAAAACAATTTTTAACAAATTACATTTTTCTCCGCATCCTTTATCGTTGCACTCATCACTTTGTCTTTGTGGTGTCCACTTATTGTTAGTCATCATCATCGTCATTATGTTATTGTGAATTGGTTTAATTTACTGTATTTTTCATGAGACCGTACAAAACTACTCAAAAGGATGAACAAGTTTCAAACATCTTAAATGTCATATATTTTGGGTTGAATGATTTTGATACGTATGAGTTGTTGATGGTGAGCTTCTTTATTTAGTCTGTTGCAGATTAATAAGAATTGTGTGTGGATTTGTTAGATCAACAAATTCTGATGTGATAAATTGATGTGTTTGGATAATTAGCATTAATGAGAACAAATGGCAATTTTTAATAAACTATTTAGAAGACGAAAATAAAAAAATAGTTTTAAACCTATTTTTCAATGAAGAACTATTTAAAATTAGAATGTATACACTTGTTATTCATTCCTTCTTTGAGCACCAACTTATGCACCACGACGATCTCCAATCCAATACGGAGCTATAGTCCCGATTTAGGTATGTGTTAATGACAACATATCTTCATCATCCGAGCAATTAAACTGTATTTTAATGTGCAATTACGTGATCAGGTTGGATATGTGAGACAACATAGAAAACTTGTCCGAACATCAAATTGATAAATAGAAAATTTCTACTTTCATTTTTCTCACTGGATACTTCAACTTCAAAGATGAGCTGGGATTCCTGGCTCGAACGAATCTTTCAACACAAAGGTCCCTGCAATAAACGAAAAAAGCAATTTATTTAGATTCACTTTTATATTTTATCAGAATAATGAACGCAGCAGAGAAAGTGGTCTTGTTGAATATTGGAAAAATGAAGCAGTTGTTTATGTATTTGAAGGCAAAAATTGATTGTACCCATTACTAAGCAAGGATTTTGTAAGGAAATTACATCTTTCTTCAGGCATTTCATTGATTTCTCTTTTGCAAAAGAACTCTCAAGTTGCAGCAGGGCACATGCATTCAGTAAACTTTAATTAAACTTCAAAACTTTCATTTAACTAAACAAGAATACCAACAAAAACAAGTCTTCCAGCCTTCAATTAAAGTGTTTTAAGCTTTCTTTGACTGGACGGTGAAAGTACCTCCAATGCAAACAAACACACAGGTTTGGATTATGCGGATGTATTTGTTTTGTGAAGAGGACGAGGAGAGAGAGAGGCAGGGCAAGAAATAGGACAACGAAGGACTCTCTGACTCTGACCCTCGGGACAAGCACGGTGAAAGCAACCGAGTCTCAAGTTTCACTTGGCTCAACTTGAGCTGAGCCTCACAACCAAACAATCAACGGGAAAGAGTCGGTAACATCCCAACAGGGATGAAATAACCATGGACTCCCTGGTACAAGGTTTGAATAAAGTCAGGGAACGAGCTTTTGGGTAAATATACAGCAAAGTTAAGTTTAGTGAACATTTCGTCGTACGAATCCCATTACGTTGAGCATCTCGCTCGCTCTCTCTCTTAGTTGTAGTAACCAACAGGCTAATAAATTTTCAAAATGATACTTTCAAACGATCATTTTATCAAGGATGATGATTTTCTCCTCTCGTCAGAATTCATCTAGTGTAACAGCAAACCCACCTAACTCTCTATACACTGCACGAACATGTAGATGCAAATGTGATGCACAAGACTGCACTAGCGGAATAGATTAAACCAGAAACTTTTGTTTGTATGCAATTTGTAACTCTGACTCCAAGCTTTACCTGTTTCCAACACCGTCGACTTTTAATTTCATTGTTGTAGATTTGAATAATTTTGGCCAGTTAGGCAGTTATTTATTTATTTGCTTGCTATGCAACATTTATGAATATCCCTTCACTGTGCACTGTTGGTTTCATAATTTTTAATACCACAATTTAAAACTCGTATCATAATTTATACATCCGATTCGGTTGCTTATTTTGCAATGTAGTGCAAAGCAGTCACACTTTGGGCGAAATCCTGAGCTGCTAAATAAATCTAATCACAAACCTTCCCTAAGGCTGGAAAACAAAATTCAAGCTAAAACAACAACTTAGACCTTTTAATTAAGTGCAAAACGCCAAGAAGGAAAAAAGATAATAAGCCACCTTATGGCGCAAAACTGCGTCATCTTCAACGTGATAATTACTTTTGTCATCCTTTCTAAGAAGTGAACAGTGACTTGGATCAATCCTGACTGGGTTAAAATTGTTTTTTATCAAAATATTGCATAAAAATGATACCGACTACGATGGATGTTGATGTTCTATGCAATGCAATGCGAAGGAAGGAAGGAATCGATATCAAGAGCGAAGAGGAAAGAAAGCAAAGTAGAGCAAAGTAGATTCTCTCAAATCTCTCTTTTCCTTACCTTCCAACCTTCCTACTCCTTCGTGATCTGGAGTCAACTCAACCTGTACGCATTTCCAATCAACAAGTTTGCCACAAAAAGTTGGTCGGAAAGAAGTATTTTTCTTGGTTTTATCCGGCTTGACTTGCCTCCTGCCAAGCTCCCTCATACCAATTCATTTTCCGTTATTTGCCGCTCACTCAACCATGTAATGAAGAAGTTACAACATTCTGCTCCAAAGTTCTACACAGACGAGACAAGAAATAATTGGTGATGTTTAAAACTATGCAGGAACGTGATGTTGACTTTAAACAAGAGATTGCTGAACTTGGATTGAAAACTTTCACTTATTTTGTGAATTAACAAGTCGGTCAATTTTTTTTGGTACAAAAACAGGTGTGGGTCCCCTTCGGGGACCTCCCACCCTGTTTTTCGCAAATTTTTTCAAAAAAATAAAAATTCAAAAAAATTTAAATTTTTTTAGGGGGGAAC
>JAQIWC010000346.1:0-10347 GCA_034694605.1 Folsomia penicula | reverse complement strand
AGTGGTGACCACAGAAGTTGGAGTCTCATCGCTACAAAAAAATGGAAAGATTTCCCTCCAATCAATCAATTTAATTTAATTCCTCCTTCCTTTTGAGTGGGAG
This sequence comes from Folsomia penicula, assembly GCA_034694605.1. Lineage (NCBI taxonomy): Eukaryota > Metazoa > Arthropoda > Collembola > Entomobryomorpha > Isotomidae > Folsomia > Folsomia penicula. The sequence goes on along the minus strand of JAQIWC010000346.1, from coordinate 10,244 downwards.
GAGGAGGTGGGTGGGTAGGCTAGGTGAAACATATTAAAAAATATCAACTTTTTCTACAAAAAACTAAACTTTGAAGAAATTACAAAATGAATCACAACAAAAACAAATTGGCGACACCAAACTGATTGATCAGCCTTGCTCTAATTTTAATTTGGAACGTTTTGTGTATTTCCCAGGTGTCCAAGGAGGAGTATGACACGTGCCGCATCACGAATCCTAACCCGAGGATCATAGCCGTTTGTGATAAGCCTCATAAGCTCATGTATTTCACCATTACCTTCCGCAGCTTCACCCCACAGCCTGGAGGACTCGAATTCCGTCCCGGCCAGGACTACTACTTTATCTGTGAGTTGGAAAAATCAAACTAGATCACCAACAAAACATCCTTCCATGAACAATTAATCTTATCCTCCTCCCACCCTTTTACAGCAACTTCATCACGTGATGATCTCCACCGTCGAGTGGGAGGCCGGTGCTCCACCCACAATATGAAAGTGGTCTTCAAAGTGTGCTGCCATCCGGGAGAGTCCTCCTCCAAAAGTGAGCTTCGTTTATTAATCCCAGACTTCAAAGATGGACCCCCTTCTTCACTCAATTGTTTTCTTGTCCCTTTGTCTTCCAGGCACGAGCACTACCCCAGCCCCATCAGCCGCCCTTTCTCCCCGTTTGTCGACGTCCTCCTCCTCCTCCTCCGGCCTCGTCCCACCAACTCTGGGCTCTGGTGGTGGTGGTGGTGGGGGCTCCTCCATCCTCTCTCCAAGCCCCCTCCCCTCCCAACCCCCCAGAAGGGGACCCATCATAGTCTATACCTCATCCCAGAGTCCTTCCAATGTCAACATCAATTACAACAATGGCGTTGGGTTTGGCGTCACTCCAGTCCCGGGTTTCGGCTCTCCCACCCGCTACCCTATCCCTCCCTACCATCCCTCAACGAGATACCCTCCAAAGAAGAATCAGTACAATACAAACCCTAATGTTAAGCCAACGTCGAAAAAGAGTAAGTACAAACCTAAGTCTATTCCCATCAAGTATTGAACTATTCAATTTATGACCATATTTCCTCTTTTGCTTGCAGAAGAGTTGGAAAAGCATCAGAATGAGGTGGTCAAAAATGAGGAGTTGACCAGCGGAGGGTCAACCTCATGGAGAAGGTGGCGACCCTTCTCTTTTTTCTACAACCACCCCACCGCCGCCCCCTCGCTCTCCTCGCCACTCCCCTTCCTCCTCTGTCTTGTCAGCTTGCTCTGGGCGTCGTTAACGTCGTCAACATGAGCCACTACGTGTAGGCCATCATAGTTTACTAGTTGATTAATTAACTGTTTAACCAAGTAGAATCGTATATTTATGAGGATAAATTCAATTATATTTCTATACTCTGTACCCCTACGGACGTAACTGCGGTGAAAGTGTAGGCGAAAAGTAATGTCAATTTAGAGTCAAGGATGTAGCACGGGATGTATTTATTCAGGAAATTTGAACCGCCATGCCATACGCCGGACTAATTTTAATCAAGTGAGGGAGGGAGGGATAGCTTAATTTAGCCCAAGAAAGGAAACTTGTACGCTCTCTAAATGTATCTTCAAAAATAGCCCATTCTATTTTACACCCATCTCTGTATGTATTTATCTCATCTTAATGTTGTCCAATCTTTTCAGAAGAATTTCCCCATTTTTATTTTTATAAAAGAAGGAAGGAAGAAACCAACTAAATCCGTTCATTACTTGTTTGAGTTATTAATTATTTAATAGTAAGGAGTCACTTTTGATTTGATTTGATTTCGTAAAAATAGGGGGCCCGATTCTTAATTCTCAAAATTGCATTATGTTTGTTTGTTATGTTTTTCAAAAGACTATTTAATTATTAGGTACAGAGTCGTACCTACCTAAGTTACGTTAACGCTGTGTAAAAAAAACTGTATTTTGTTGTGTACTATGTATGTATATTTTGTAATGTATATGAATGTATAATTATTGTGTAAAGTAATTTAAATATTTAAACGCCGGATTAATTTTAAAAAGTAGGATATTGATATTATTGAACCATAGTTTTGTAATTAATTAAGGCATTTGATACACCCACGCCATAATGATGAGTGAGTGAGTGCGTGGGTACCAATTAAAAAATGGATGGGATTAAAAAAACAAGTTTATGTACATGTTAAATAGAAACAGAGGGGGGGGGGGGGGTTATCTTAATTCTTTCTTAATTAGTTAAATACACTTAGCCAATGCCTTCTTCCTCCCTGACAAACTTTTGGAAAGATAAAATAAATAAAGAGGGGTCAGCAGCGTCACTCACACTCTCTCGACTTATTTTAATGGATCCTATTTTTAAATTAAAAGTCATTGCAGCCATTCAGTCAGTTAGATTTAGAGGTAGGATCAGGATGATGACTTTGTGATGTGGTAAAGCCTTTCTTCCTTCAAAAGTTTTAAAAATTTTACATGTTCCAAACCCAAGCTAGAATAGTTAGGCCTCGGTTTTTCTGACTACATAAATTTTACGAATGATTCTGATCCTCCTACAAAATTGGTTTAGTTTAGCTTAAATATTTTAGCTCCTCCGGACAGTTGAATAAGACAACAATTGAGTGACTTTCACTGGAAAAAGACTTATCTTCTTTCTACTCTCTTAGACTTTTTGATCTCAGATCTCAAACCCAATCTCAAATGGCTTTCATACGATTCATACGATTCTTGACGTCTTGATCAATTCCTTCATTACTCACTCCAATCATCAGATTTAAGACTAGTTTACTTTACACATTTTATATTGAGAAGCTAGGTTAGGCTAGAAGAAGGAGGAGGATAAAAATGCCCTTATTGTGACCTTACATTACATTACATTATCTTACCCACCCACGCCGTACATCTTAGCTCGAGTAGTTACCCCGAGTCAATCAAATGTATTTAATTCATTATGTGTGTCGTAAAGCTACGGTAATTAAATATACGTCCAATTCCACCAAACCACACCCCCTCACTCATGCATGCTAGATTTTTTTGTACTGTAAAGCGTTTCTCTGCAGAGGAGATTGTATTGTATGTAATTTCATACCAATTAAATAAAGTATATGATGTAATTAAAGTTAAGGGACGAGGATAAGACTGTGCTCTCAAGGAAGGAAGCACAAATTTATTTGAGGAGGAGGAGGAAGGGGGTGGACAAAATCAAGAAGAAAGAAATCATGGATTTTAGGCATCAAAATCCACATCACCATCTCGCATCCATGTATGTATCGTCGTATTTACATGCAAAATTTATAAAAAGTATTGTCGTGAGATGCATATATAAATAAAATATTTAAAAATATTTAAAAAAAACCCAACAAAATTATTGTACTTGATTTTCCATGAAATGAAGAAATAAATCTCAGCAAATGCAGAATGAAATGCTCAGAGTGTGTTGAATGCAGCATCTTTCTTTCCTCCGCTCGTGCATTGCCCGGGTCGGGGGATTGACCTGCACCCTTCCACCCCTCTCTCTCTCCGAGAGAGGAGTGACGATGACCCCTCCTTTTCGGAGGGAATGACCGGTTGGCGGACAAAGACGCATTTCTCTCCATCCTCCTCGTCCTCCTTCATTCTCTCTTTTGACTCTGACGAACAAATACGTCAATTTCTTTCCAATTCTGTGCTTATCGATTTAAAAAAAAACGGTCAAAGAGAACGATGTCAGACGCTCAAAAGGTCACCAAGTCAAAGGGACAGACGTTCCTGAACGCCATTCGGCGTTTGTCGACATCAAAGTCCAAACCCTCCATAAGTAAGTCCGTCTCTGACAAAAGAAATTGGAAAATAAAAATAAAATAAAAATATTTTCCAGTTCACCCAACGAATGAAGCGAGTACTTTTACGACGAATGAAGCGACTCCTTGTAAGACCAGTGATGCAAGCACTTCTACTGCACAAGAATTTCAACTTCGGGTAATTTTTCATGAATATGAGATGCATTATCATGGGATGAATTTTTATAATTTTTACATTTTCAGGTGAGGAACCACCCCAGGACGGGACTCATCTCAGTGTCAGCCCCCATAGTCTATGAAGATTTCGAGGATGAGTTGATAATTCAGGGGTTTAAAAAAGACGGGGATGAATTCAAAATATGTGTCGTGGATACTAATGATGAGGGCGGAGGTAAAAAAAAGACTGAAATTATGAAATAATGATGATTTAATTTGAAAATGAAAATCAACAGATCTCATCATTGAGGTTGACGAGTCATCCTTCGCCAATGCGATTACTGATGTTGGCATACGGAAAGTAGAGTTATTGACCGATGTTGAGCTTACCTTTGTAAATCTTCAAGAGAACTCAAAGAAAGGACTTGTCTTGGCTTACACAAAGAGAAATAGGCCACATGATGATGGCCAAGCATTTCTGGTATGATAGTTATAGTCTAAAAACTTATTGGACACAACCTTCAAAAAATAATAGAATGCATTTATTTTAGCTGAAGAAAAATTTGAAGTCCGTTGATGCCTCTCGACTGGATGAAAAAGGCTCAGGGCAAAACAACAAAGGCAAGAAATCAGTGACAATCTCCGATCCAAGAGCTTCGTCATCATCTACCAAAAAAATTTAAGTTTATGCATTCATTCTACATAAAATCATTGTTCAGTGTAAAAAATAATCAGAGTAATATGAGTATTAGTTGAGCATAATCTAAAAATAATCCAGTGCTATATCCTATGTATTTGATGAAAGGTAATTAGTTAAAAGTTGCAAATAAAATTGTAAATCTTCGTCATTAATCAAATCATGGGTTTGCGGAGTCTCATAAATTCGATAAGATTTTGGCACGCTGCTATCAAAGACTTTTCTGCTCACCCTCTACCTTGGTGGAGGTGGGTGGGTGGGTATTTCCAAAGAAGGCAAAAAATCTGGGGAATGATGTCATTTTGGTGAGTATGAGCATGATTCTCAAATTAATTATGAAATTCAATCGCTGGGTGTGAATTTGTAGGTGACCGGATCAGCAAATGGTATCGGTCGACAGATCTGTCTCAAGCTTGTAAATTCCGGGGCAAAGTTGGTCTGCTGGGATATCTCCAAGCGTGAGAATGTTGCTCTAGTCATCGAACTCAAGTCAATGGGGGTGGATGCCACCGGGTACGAGGTGGATGTCAGTGATTTGTCCGCTGTACAGAGAACCGCGGCCCTAGTAAGTGACCACATGTGCAAAAAAAAGAAATTTGCAAAAAAAAAACTTTTTTGCCCTCATGCCCAGGTCAAAGATCAAGTCGGATCCGTCACAATGGTCATAAACAACGCCGGGCTGATGCCCGTCCACTCATTTTTGAGCCACAATCCTCGCGAGATAACGCGGACGTTCAGCGTGAATGTCTACGGTCCAATGTGGATCCTTCGAGAGTTTCTTCCGGCCATGATTGAGGCCAGGAGGGGTCACGTGGTCACCATTTGCTCGTTCGCAGGCTTGTTTGGATCCCGTAATTTGGTGGCATACTCCGGATCCAAGCACGCCATCAATGGGGTCATGGAATCACTCCGGGATGAGATGAGGATTCATCCGAAAAAGCCAAACATCAAGTTTACCACGGTCTACCTCATTTACACGGAATGTTGTCCATTCTCGACTCCCGTGGTTGCTTCCGGTCAACGACGGAGTCTTCCTATGTGGCCGAGAAGACGGTGGAAGGGATTTTGTATGACCGAGATTACGTCTTTATCCCACCCATCCTCAACTTCATGTCAAGGATCATCAAAGCTTATCCGTTAAATATTTATTGGAAGATCAATGATTACTTTAGTTATTTTGTGGAGCTTCGGGAAAATACCAGAGTGATTCTGAATGACTCAGAATGATGCTCAGCTTCTACAAAATTTCAGAAAATTTCTCGTTATGAAAAATCTCAGTGGATTGAAAAAACGAAAATAGTGAAGCTCAATAATTTATTTTGATTCAACACTCATTGTTTATAAACAATTCAGTGAATTGAGGTCAGTCTGCCGTCCATTCCGTCCGTCCATCCCTCCTCCCTCCTAGGATGCCCAAATTAGGGCCTTATTTACTTTTCCTTGGCGCATCTCTGGTTGGGGTCCTTGCTTCCGCTTCCGCCTCCCCCTCCGCCAAGGCCCCACCCCTTCTTCTTCCCCCTCCCGAGGATGATACCCCTGATCCCGTAGTCCCACCCCCCGTCTCAAACAGCATCGGAGATGGAGGGAATGGGAGTATCAGCCCCCCTCCTCCCACCAATTCCACAACAACAACAGAGGAGGAGGAGTTGAGGGGGCTCAAAGGTCATGCCAACATCATGGCCTCCTTAAAACAAGGTGCCGTCAAGTGCGGCGTCCAGGGCACGTACGCCATCCGGGACGAGTGCTCCAAATATGTCGAGTGTCGAAAGTGAGCAGTGCATTTCTGTTTCAGAGTCATTTTTGTAGCAAAAAAAGTTTCGAAAATCCACACAATTTCTTTCCATCCTAGAAAAGGGATTGTCCCAGCCTTCAAGTTTTGTCCGTCGGGTAAATTCTTTGACCATTTTAAAAGATCCTGTATCCGATCCAGGGATGCGGAGTGCAAAAGTGAGCAATTTGAATGGAAAACATGCCAAAAAATGTGCTAAATTTCCTCTCTGTTTTCCCTCAGACACGTGTTCCGGGGAAGGATCCCTTCACCCGGATCCGCAGGATGATGAGGCTTATCTTCGGTGTGAGAAGGGCGTCCCGATGCCTCACTCCTGTCCCGAGGGGGAGGACTACATCCCAAAAACAAAGAAATGCTCCGGGGGTGGACTTGGAAATTAATTTGTGGCACATTCTCAATTTAGTTTTCAACTTTTATTTCTTTGTCGGACTAAAGTTAGTCATCCGGATGACATCAATCCATCCATCAATTATCTCGAGTAGTAATATTTGTACAAAAGGTGGATGGATACATTACACAATAAATTTATCCAGTAATTCTATTACAACTAATGGAAGGTAAAGTGGTTTGGTACAAAGTAAGCACTAACTTACATAGTCCCTTGGACTTGTCTTATCTTATGTAAAGTTTAAAATTCATTCATTCATTCATTCATTCCGTACAATTCTTTCCGGACATTCAATTCAAATCCATCCATCCATCCATCCATCTTTTGACTTTGGACAGTTCGGACATCAATTCACTCGAGACGAGCATGAAGTGTTTGTATTTCAGCATAACAATAAAATGAGAGAGCACTTCCTGTCCGTGACAGGGAGTATGAAGGAAAAAACTAATCCAAAGTGATTTGATATGTATGTACATGGGTTCCTTGGTGGGGCATATGTATTTACACTTGGGCTATTTATTCTGAGATGCAGTCCTCCAACGCTTCATTGACGCTTCGGATCAAGTTTTTGGAGGTAAAGTTACACAATGTGACGCACTACTCACTCACTCATGACTCACTCCTTAAGCTATATGGCCAGGCAGGACGTGAAGGAATGACCATGATGACACCCTCCCTAAAATGTGGCCATCATGGGATCATACTCCAGAGAGAACTGAGGCCTTTGTCCATCCCCACTCGACGCCGTGATCAATCCTTCCTCCTCGTCCCCCTCCTGGAAATGGGTTAGCTTCTCAAAAATATTGTTAACTCTCCCGCCTCGATGTTGGCGTTGATTCGGCTCCTCTGATATTGACCTTGCTGTTGACCTTGTCCGAGGGTTCCGGGCCCTGACCTTGACCTCCTCATGCTCCGAGTATGACCTCGAGTGTGGATTTATATCCGCAAAATCTCTAAAGTTTGCAAAGAAATCCCCACCCCCGCCGCGATAGGGGGACGAATGTCCATTGTTTTGGGAATAATAGTCTTCCTCATCCCGATATGGGGAAGCTGTGTCAAAGATAAGATCAGATATTATCACACAATGGCTTATCAATGCCCAAGGTCACACCCTACCTCCGTGATGATGATACGAAGGCCCTTCGTCATCCTCTCCGTAGTACGTTCCTCCCCGAATCACCTCAAAATTCCCGGAGCCCAAGAGATTCGAGTCGTGTTCCCTTTCTCGCTCCCGGTATCGGTCCGGGTGGTGGGAGGCGGCGGAGGAAGGGCCGCGATTTGGGAGGGGGTGTGACCCAAACTTGAACGGGGAGGAGGAGGAGGAGGGATGGTTTTGGTAGCGACCCCCCGGAGCTCTGTTGGACGCTGGCCCAGGGAACAGAGGGGCCCTTCCCAGAGGAGGTGGGCTTAGGCTGAGATGGTTCAGTCCCCCACCCGACCTCCCTCCGTCCCCACTCCCAAAAGGGTTCAAGGCTCCGGTGAGGTAAGGGTTCGGAAAACTGGGGAAAAATCGCTGCTCCTCCGAGGTCGAGTCTGGGAACGTCACGTTTTTCGAGGACTTTGAACCCAGGTTGTTGTGAGACTAAGGAAAGTTTGGATTAACCAAAACTACGACCACAGAAATTTGACCGATTTGACCTTGCACACCAACGTACCTCGACACTTTCCTGGCTCCCTTTTCCATACCGGTCAAAGCTGATGTAGGGGGGAGGCTGCCAGAAGGAGGTGGACTCGGTACCGTCTGCGACGAGGTCCTCGACATTGGGGGAGGCGGAGGAGGATGAAGCACTTCGGCGGAAACGGGGGTGCCCTTGCCTCCGAGTGGGGGGGAGTGGGCGTGGGCGTGAAGGATGGTCATCATACCGATCCTCCTGCCCAAAAGGGTGGTGGTGGGAGGAGTAGGCGTAGGAAAGAGGGGGTGGTTGACGGTGGGACTGCGACTGCTCGTGAACCCCCTCCTGCTGTTGCTCGGCAGGGTAGGAATTGTGATCAATCGCGTACTCTTGGGCTCGATGCTGCATTTTTTTTAGGAAAAAACAACAATTTGGCAATTGATTTAAATTGATATTGAATCATTCTGCATGGGAATTGCACCTTTGGGTAAATTGAGCATAAATTGCAAGAAAATGTACAACACGTTCAATTATGTCCATGTCTGATTTTGCAAAATGTACTCACGCAGGCACGCACGCACGTATGCAGATTGCACCCCAATCTGCAATCATTGCAATTTTATACCTACCAACATAATCACCTCTCTCACCACCACAAAAAGTTGAGACATTCATTCATTCATGAGTGGATGAGTGGTTAAAGTGTTTTTTCTGTTCATGTCTTGTTTGTCTTGTTAAATGATCTCTGAAGTGAATACCTTCTTTCCCATCTCTAAGGTATGTATGTAAGATTAGCTAGTCACTACAACTTTATCTAATTTTGCACAAAATTTGCACCCGAAAACAAAGTGAGTGAGTCATAAAAATCAAATCTCTCCATTGCATTGCATTGCACCTTCAAGGCTGGCCGGTTACAGACAATCGAATCAAATCGAATCGAATCACCCAAGCCAAGCCAAAAAAGCAACGCCAGCCAGGGAATTGTGCACGTGCAAAAAAAGCAACGCAATTTTCTCTACAGAATGATAAACACAGTGCCAAAATCAAATCAAATCAAATCAAAGCAGCAAGCTTTACAAATTAAATCTTTTAGCTTGAGCTCGTGATTTGAGGAGGAAATTAAAAATTAGAAAAAAATCAAAGCAATCAACCATTCAAGGAAGGAAGGAAGGAAGGAAGTGCAGTTGGAGTTGGTAGGTTGGCATTGTGTATTAAATAACAGACCCACAAAATGCCGCACACCATCTCTGGCTAGATTGGCTTTTTCGCTACAAACGGGTCCTAATCTTAAGCTCCTACTTAAATAAGTGCCTAATTAACTTCAACCACTCTTTGCTAATCTACATAGGATTGAGTCGAGTGGAGTGACATTGCATTTATTTCCTCCTCCTCCTCCTCTCACATGGATAAAAAGTGTGAAATGTGAAATTTGCAGAGTTTTGGATTAGTCTTGTCAATTTTCAAAGTAAGTAGGTAAGCTGAGGAAGGCACGTGTCCCTAGGATTTTTGCAAAGTTGCAAATACTCACTCACTCAATCCTTGTCAAATCAAATATTAAAAATGCGAGATGGGATGCTTAATGTTTGATGATGCTGATGCTTTTCCCATGAAATGTTACGCAACTTTGTCGTAGGTAGAAAAAATTACGGAAACTTTTTTATGAGTGAGCTCTGTCTGTGGTAAGGAAATTACTTTACTGCCAATTTCATTACATCGTGTCGAATCGTCCCCTGCAAATATTTGAGAGATGAGGTGAGTTATGCCAGACTGGGATAAGGGCCCAAGGGATTTTATGCTCTCTCCCTCCCCCTCCCTCAGCCTCTTGTTCGTCAAGGTTTACTATGTATTCATCC